>ML810364.1:0-18362 GCA_009831015.1 Picea engelmannii
ATTCTAGGAATCAATTCATATCATTGCACAAGTTGTGGAAGAATGGTCGTCGCCTAATCACTAAGTTTATTGTCAATGTTTAACATTGTTTTGGTTTGTTAAAAATGTATCAATGTAAAGAGTATTGAACTTGGATCAACAAATTTCACACATTAACCATTAACCAATTGAACTATTTGAAATTGACAAAAATATTAAAACTTTTAATTAAGTATCGAGTAATAGGTTGAGAGTTAAGATATCGGATTTGTTCTTCAATCCATTCTAACCCTTTATATTTCAATATTAAAACCCTTAATTAAGTATCAAGTAATAGGTTGAGAGTTAAGATATCGGATTTGTTCTTCAATCCATTCTAACCCTTTATATTTCAATATTAAAACCTTTAATTAAGTATCAAGTAATAGGTTGAGAGTTAAGATATCAGATTTGTTCTTCAATCCATTCTAACCCTTAGATTAATTCAGTTGAAATGTTTTGGAACAGTGGAGAATGTATTTTTTGATATTAGGATTCTGAGAATTTATAAAAAAAAAAAATTATAATAAAAATGTGAGTATACAAATTTAAGAAAATATTTAGTATTTAAATATTAAATATTTTTAATATTTATAAATTTAAATTTAAAATTAATTTATATTTATTATAATTTTAATAGACAATATTTTTAATATAACATTTCAATATTCATTATATATAAATATAAAGTAATTGAAAATAAAATAATTTTTATAATTAGCTAAAACATTTTAATGGTGTGTTAGTGTTTAATTTTTTTTGTCATCAATGTAAATAATTCTTATAATTAATTAAAACATTTTAATGGTGTGTTAGTGTTTAATTTCTTTTATCATCAATGTAAATAATTCTTATAATTAGTTAAAACATTTCAATGCAGAGAGATCAATTTGGATTCTTGAATGGGCATCAAATCCATGATGTTGTTTCAATCATCCAAAAATCCCTCCATTCTATGAAAATGAAGAAAATCCTTTGGTTTATAATGAAATTGGATCTTGTTAAGGCTTGTGATAAAGTCAATTGGGCCTTTGTTTAAGTGGCCCTTATTCAGAAGGAGATCAATCAATTGGATAATGGGGTGCATTGAATTCTCCTCTCTTGTAGTTATCATTAATGGTTCCCCTTCCTACTTATTTCGATTCTCGAGGGGGTTCTATCAAATATTCCCTCTCTCTCCCTTTATCTTTTTACTAGTCCTTGATGGCCTTAGCATGATAATTTTTCAAGCTCATCGAATAATCTCATTAAAGGTCGTAATGTGTCCATGGATGCATTTCTAACTCATTTTTTATTTGTAGATGACATTATCTTCTTTGGTGTAGCTTTTGTTCATGAGGTAAAAGCATGAATTGTTGTCTTGGAATCCTTCTATATTGTGTTAGGAATGCAAATAAAAAGTGTGAAATGAGTGGTCCTCACTAATGCTTTCGAAGACGAGATGATAAGACATCTGGCGGAATCTATGCAAATTGAAAGGAAAAGTATTGATGACAGGCTAAAGTACTTACTATTTGAATTGAACCCAAACTCCTACTCACATTATTTATAGGCATCACTTATAAAAAAGATTCAAGGAATAATTTCCTTGTGGTCTCATTGATGTCTCTCAATGGGAAGAAGGTTGTTGATAAAATCGATTATGAGTAGCATTCCAATTTATTGGGATACAATAGCTAAAATCCCGAAAGGAATTATAACCAAGGTAGGGAATATTTGTTTTCATTTTTTATGGAATGAAAGTAAGGACTCAGGAGGTTCCGACTTGGTGAAGTGGAATCGAATCGCAAGATCAAAGGAGCGCAGAGGATGGTGGTCAAAAACATATATTGGTTTAGCAAAAGCTTGGCAGAAAAAATCATGTGGTGCCTCATACATAATAAGACATTATCGGGAAGAGTACTATCAACAAAATACTTCCCAGGCCAGTCACGTGAAGAATGGCTAAGGACATATAGGAAGATGGGAGCAGTTGGGTCCATTGGATGGAATGTAATGATGGAAGCCTACCCGTTGATTGGGAATTGATTATGTTAGAAAATAGGAGATGGAAAGAATGTAAGGATTGGAGAAGATCAACGGATCGGATCACAAAATGGGTGTAAGCTATCTAAAAACTTGCATACATAAGAAGTTTTTTCACTATGGGACGCTCGACTAAATGACCAAGATGAAATAGGGAGAAGTGAATGGAAAGGGACGAAAGCTTTAGTATTTACAAAAGATAAAAAGGAAGAATGGAACTCTTTCATTGGTATTTTATCATCTAATTTTATTCATCTTGAGAAAGACTCAGATGAATTAATTTGTTGGTCTAAAAATGAAACAAATGATCCTTTTCAACAAAGTTGGGATATCAATTGTTGGGAGATGAAGATTTCACAGGTCAATCAAAAGCATGGTGGTCCCTAGTGTGGAAAGTCAATGCCCCTATAAAGGTAAAAAAATTGAGTTGGTTGGTGCTATAATGTTTTTTTTAACTTGGGACGATGGGGTGAAGCATGGCTAGATCGATCTCAGTTGGTGTGTCCTTTGCAAAAGCAACAATGAGACAATGCAACACCTTGTTGTCACATGCTCATATGTGAAGAATGTCTGGGTGGAGGTGTGCGCTACGCTGAAATATGGTTCCACAATTTTGGAAAGTGGTTTAAGTGGACGTTAATCATTATCATCATCATCATTAACAAAATTTCAAACAAATACAACCAACATCATTTATGTATTAATCAATAATAATATCTCACCTATAACCATATTTATTAAAAAAAAAAAGATTTAGCAAAGTTTAATGTGTTAATCCATGATAATATCTCATCTATAACTATATTTATTAAAAAGAATTTGTTTTCACAAAAGTTTAAATCTTTGGAATAATATGTGGTTTTTAAGTAGTAAAAAACTTTGAAATTAAAATTATTAATAATAAAGTAAAGTAGTTAAAAACTATAAAATTAAATAAATATTATGATAATGATTAATATCCACTTAAACTATAATTATCTATCAATGTAGATATAATCTCTCCAAATACAAACGCACCCTTGCATTTATAATTGCTTCGAACTACATCCCAAGGTTGAAATATGACTCAAGATTTGAACTTTTATATTATTTCAAGAGTCCTCGGGTGGCGTATATACCTATTGACAATGAGCACAATTAATCAGCTTTTAATCTAAAATTCTAATCGGATGGTTAACAATTGAAGATGCTGGTATATTCTTAGTCGTCCTCCCAAATCAATGAATGTGATTTACTCTTCATAACTTTCTTGTATTTCTAAATGCATCCGTTACCTGTTTACTTTTTAACATTTACCTAATCATATTAAGAAATTACTGTAACACTATATAATTGCCACGTTTAAATGATTAACCTTCCAGATTACCATTTAGATTTCCTCAATTGTCCAGACGTTTCATTTTCTAGCTGACTGTGCGTTTCATTTTTGCCACGGATTTCAACTGTCGACCCTTTCGGCGTTCTCAGCCGCGAGTTAGCGGCTGTGCTAGTAATATTAAAACATAATATTCAACCACATGAAACGCATCAAGGTGTGAACAGGCGTGTGGTTGTTGGGCGGCCGCGGCGGCCGGGTAAGAGACAGGCGGATTGAATGAGAAGGCACTTGTGGCCGACAGTGTTGGAATTTCAAAATCATAAAGCCCGTCAAATTTGACGGTTTCGAAAACTGTGACCCCGTTTTGTCAGTTTTCGAAAACTGTAATCCCGTTTTGTCAGTTTTAATGAAGATGGTTGACGGTTATATAGAATTTTTTATTATATTTGACAAGTAAATTGGTTTGTTACAGTCAATTTACTTATCAAATTTTATCCCGGATGGTCCATAGAATTGGAATTTTAAATCTCAACGGTCTATCAAATTTGACGGTTTCTGCAAATCAGATACCCGTTTTGTCAAATTTAAATAAAAATATTAACGTTTTAACCGTCAAATTCCATCCCGGCCTCCGGCCTCCCATGACCTGTGCAGAGATATTTTCTACCAAGAACATGTTATTCCATCCATCATTAAAACAATGCTGCTATTCAAAGCTTGCAAGCGCGTACGTGGCGACTTGCAGAACGAAAACTGAATTATTGTTGACTTTATGTTACTCCCGCCAACCAATAATTACCTTCTCATTCAATCCGCCTGTCTATTCCCTGGCCGCCCAACGACCACACGCATGTTACCTTCTCATTCAATCCGCCTGTCTCTTACCTGGCCGCCCAACGACCACACGCAAGTCTTCAACCAAGGCTTCAGAAAACTTCTACCCCTCTCCCGATCTAATCCATGAATCTTCTCTAATCCTTACATTCTTTCCATTTCATGTTTTCCAACATAGCCAATTTCCAATCAACGAACATGCTTCCATCATCGTCTTCCATCCAATGGCCCCAACTTCCCTCATCCCCGTAGATGTTCTTAGCCATCATTCTTCACGTGACTGACCTGGGAAGTATTTTTCTACTAATACCCTTCCCCGTAGTGTCTTATTATGTATCAAGCACCACAGGGATTTTGGTGCCAAGATTTTGCTAAACCAATATATATTTTTGACCCCCCATCCTCTGTACTCCTTTGGTCTCGGGATTTGATTCCACTTCACCGCGTGAGAGCCTCTTGAGTCCTTACTTCCACACCATAAAAAATGAAAACAAATATTTCCTATCTTGGTCAGAATTCCTTTGGGGATTTTAGCTATTGTATCCCAATAAACTAGAATGCTACTCAGAACTGATTTTATCAACACCAACCTTCCCCCCTAAAGATCCATCTCTGAGACCACGAGGAAATTATTCCTTGAATATTTTTTATAAGACATGCCCAGTCATCATGTGAGTGGGAGTTTGGATTCAGTTCAAATCCTAAGTACTTAATCCTATCATCAATACTTTTCCTTTCAAATTGCATAGATTCCATCAGATATCTTATCATCTCTACTTCCAAAGCATTGGTGAGGACCACTGATTCCACACTATTTATTTGCATTACTAATGCAAGGCATAATGATTCCAAGACGACAACCCATGCTTTTACCTCCTGAAAGAAACCTGCACCAAAGATGATAATTTCATCTACAAATAACAAGTGAGTTAGAAATACATCCATGGACACATTCAAGAATTTAATGAGATTTCTTCAATGAGCTTGAAGAATTGTCCTTCTAAGGCCATCAACAACTAGAAAAAAGATGAAAGGAGAGAGAGGGAATCCCTGACAGAACCCCCTAGAGAGTCGAAAGAAGAAGGAAGGGGAACTATTAATTAGAACTACAAGAGAGGAGGATTCAATGCACCCCATTATCCAATTGATGGTCGTGAGATTGATCCCCATCTAAATAAGGGTCAGTTGGACAAAGGTCTAGTTGACCTTATCAAAAGCCTTGGCAAGATCTAATTTCATTATAAACCCAAGTATTTTCTTCATTTTCATGAAGTGTATGGATTCCTACATGATTGAAACAAAATCATGGATTTTATGCCCATTTAGGAATCCAAAATGATCTTCAGAGATAAAGCCACTAAATATGGGCTTGAGCCGAGAGACAATCATCTTAGCTATGACTTTGTATATAAGATTACAACATGATATCAACCAAAAGTCGGCAAAAGAGTAGATATCTTTATTTTTAAGAACTAGGGACAAAAATGTAACATTGAAAGAATCACATACCTTCCCCAACCATTGAGACTTGTTACCACTTTTATAAGATCATCTTTCAACATATCAAAGAATCCTAAAAATAATTCAACAATAATACTATCTAGACTAGGGATTTTTCCTTTATGGAAGGACGAGAGAGTTAAGAATATTTCCTTTTCTAATTTTTCTTCTCGAAGAGAAACATTATATTTTTCATAAACCGATTTAGGATAGAGATAAACAACCTTTAAGATTTCTTCTATTGGGAAACCTAGAGACGCCCTAAACAAATATGAGTAATACCTTTTTCCTGTAGAAACAATTTCGTAAAAATAAGAGACCATTTCTACTCTTCTATTTTTCACCTCCCAAATTGAATTAACATGTTTACATTCTCGGGCGTAGTTGTGAAAAAGTTTCATGTTTCCCTCTCCTTGTTTTAACCAGATGCCCCTACTTTTTAATCATCATCTGGTTTCCTCAGAGGCCAAAAGCTCCTACCTTTTTTGCATCAAATTGTTGAGAAGAATTCTTTTCTCTTCTACTAATTGGTCTACTCTTCCTTCAATCAAAATTTCACTTAGATGAGATTATATTTAACGCAATTACCCAATATCTTTTTCATTGAAGTCCTTAGCCCATTTTTTGGTAGCACGAGTCACTTTTTAAATGTTTAAGGCCAACTGATTCATAAAAGAGAATGCAAAATCTTCAACTAGTGGGGTCCAAAGGTCCTTAATTAGGCCCTTGTAGTCATCCTCACCTACTTATGCATGATTGAATTTCAAAGGAGACGTGGAACATGAAGAGTTATTGTCAATTTCTAGGATATTATGGCCTAGGCATGTGGTCCAATATACCTCCAACCACAACCTTGGAATTTATCCTCCTATTATCGCACAAATTATAGGTTGGGAAAATCCCAACCCAATCCAAAATATGGTGAGAACTACAAGAGATTCTACCCACTGCGAGCTTAGAAAAACCCTCCCCTCGCTTTAGTGAAGGAGAAATCCTACACAAGGGGGGAATCTCAGGTGAACCTAGGGGAAATGAGATGGAAAATGGAGTTATGGAATATGATGCCCCTATAGGTAAAACTACAAAGTGGGATGTGGTTTGGGAACAATTCTTGGAGATGGTTAATGGTTTTCAAATGCTTGAGTACCTACAGAAGATAGTTATACCTTCCTGAGACAAGAGAAAGACAAGTGTACAAGCACAATATTCCAATGGACAAGCAAGTGAAGCGTTTTGTCCTAAATTACAGTAGTAAACAAATGTATATATCATCAATGGAATCAATTAATTACTGCTGAAATAACCATCAATATTGTCAAATAATTATTGGAGAATGAAGCACTAAACCAATATATAACTTTCCAATACTGAAGCACAAACTTTGACAGTGAAAGAGGGTTGTTATATAGTGTTTTTAGAGAACAATTGTAACAACCAAGTGGTTGTATCAAATATTTTCTACAACAAAAACTTTCAAGCATGAAAAATAGCAAGTATTCCATCAAAAATTTGACCAATAAGCAGTAGAATAATAGCAATGTCTTACAAGAAAGTTTCCATGGTTGAAATGCATGTAAAAGTAAGAAATATAGTATGTTTTGCTACAAACCTAGTGGATTTATCAAGATTAATACACCAATAAAAGATTCCAACTTGAACAAGATCAATATCCCTCAAAATCATGTTTACCAATGCAAGTAATTTATTTCTCCAATGCAATAAATGATTAGTGCGTTTCCAAATGGGTTATGGAGTCTTATTGTATTAGGTTATGCCTACTAATTCTCAATGGATGTAATCCATTTTACTCCCTTGAGAAAGTAACCCTATCAAGGTAAAGTCTAGGAGGGTGTAAGCCCTTTTACTCCTCCTGGAAACCTTTGAAATAGCCTTTTCAACCAACAACATTGATAAAAATTGGTGGAGGGTATATTCCCATATATTCCTCCAAGGATATAGCCATTAACAACCATGGAACAAGAAAGAAGAGATAAAATGTAGATTTTCCTTACGAATTCCAAGAGCATGCAAGACAAAACCCTATTTACCAAGAATTTTCATCACCGTAGCAAGATAAAGAGACTCCAAGAGATAGTGCACCACTTTTCTCCACAAGAAAAATGATAACCATATAATAAGAGAGAGAGAGAGAGAGAGAGAGAGAGAGAGAGAATGATATTTCCCAAGCGGGGCACAAATTTCAGCCAAATAGCTCCTCTCATGTGAGAGAGTTGTGTTCAAATGAAATGAAAATGATCTTTATTGATACAAAACTCCTAAGAAGTATTTTTCCACATACATTTAGGGTAAACGACAAACTAAGGAGGCCATACCTATTTTATTTTCCTCTTTACAAAATCTTTTAAGTTTTCACATGAAGAAAACCCTAAAAGAGTGATGCCAACCCTTTCTAGGGTGATGTTTTGGTCACTTTGGAAAATTTTTGAGCTTGATGATGAAATCATTGGGCCTCCAAAGGCCTTCCCTTCATGCGTTGGGATGTTCTCTCCAAGGTACAAGGGATATCCCGCAGAAAAGTGTCAAGTGTACATCAAACACCACCATCACCACCAAAACCCTATCCCTAGGGTGACGTCAATCCCTCAAAGATGAAGTTTTAGCCTTCAAAGGAAAAAAATTGGTCTTGGAATGGCTAGGTGAGGTCCTCAAAAGTCTCTTAATTTTCATCCAAAAGAAACATTTCTCTCTTTCAATTCCCCACAATTTGGTCTATGGCATCCAACCGGTGGGCTTCCTTCCCCAATGAAGGCCCAAGATGGGCTTGTTCCTCCAAAACGTCTATCGCCAAGGGTCATGCAAAGACAAACAAGTACACCCTCCAAGGATATCAATTCAAAGTATCATGGAAAGTAAAATCACATTTAACATAAGGTCCATCTAAGCATTTACATCAAAAACTACCCCATCAAATTAAACAAGTTCTCAAATACCCTGTGCAATTTTTTGAGTTTAGGTAAGGGAGGGTTGACAAGGTGACCTATTGGGTGAACCAGACCTTAAGTTAAGGAGTGTTTCCTAGGTGGAAACCTCTCTTAGTCATGTGGATAAGATGAAGTGGATGGGGGTAAAGACTTTTGGGCACGAGATTCATGACATACAAGGGTTTGTATTGTCTCATTTATGGGTTCCTTTGTATAGGGTGTGTTGCACCTTTGTTTTCAATGCATCCTTTTTCCAAGTGCATTTATTGTCATTTTTTTAAATATGTTTCCAGGTTGAAGCCAAGGTGGGACTTCTATCTAAACATAAAAAACATTTCCCACCTTGAATCTAACCTGGTCACACTATGCTTCCCCAATTTGAAGAAAATTTGTGGGACTTCTACCTAAGCATGAAAAATATTTCCCACACATGCTCTACCTTGGTTGGAATTTTTTTATTTTTTTTTTTTCACGGGTCCCTCAATTTATTATGAGAGATATTTCATTGTCCTTAGTATTCTTGGGTGAGCATCTTGAAGGTTTATGATTGGATTTTGTCTTTTTCCATTTACAAACCTTTGGGCCTTCATCCCCTTCTTCCCATGAAATGAGGTACAATCCCTTCTTGGGCCAGTAGTTATGAAAATCCCAAACAATAAGGAGACGAAAAAGAGGTGAAGTGAAAAATGGTAAGTATGACCAAGAATGACACAATGACTCATTGAGGAAACCTCCCAGTAGCAAACCAATCCCTAAGGGTGACCACTAACTAGGGTGCAATGTCAACCACCAAGGTGAAATAGGGGAAACAACATAATTTCCAAGAATATGTTCTATAATCAAAATAGTCTCTAAATGAAATATACTCAAAAGACTCAAATATTAAAGTGACACTTACCACAATACCTGACTTGTACCTCATGGAGAAAGACCCATCATATTCAGGAAGCAAGTTGATGTGGTCAATGCCATTGTCAGGAATCTACGGTGTTTGGTGGTGAAGCGAGTCTCTGTCTGTGCATGTGGAAATTGTCAGTGTTATGATCCAATGTATAAAAAATGATAAGAAATCAATAGATTACAGTCCACTTCGAGGGGGAACCCTCCTTAACAATATATCCACTTCATAGAACAATATGAGTTGAGATAAGATAATCCTAATACTAGATATCCTTGATGTATATATATATATATATATATATATATGAGACAAAAGGTTACAATTATGATGAAAGGGTGCAATGAAAGGTTCTATCCGACCTACTATAAATGTAATAATTCCATATCTAGCGATTAATAAGGGGTTTTTTACATAACATGGGGCTTTTTCTAGGGATTAACATGCCCCTCCCATTCAAAAAAAAAAAATCTTCAACACTTGACTAACCACAGATGCTTCTGCACGAATAAATCATCTTCCCATGTAGCCTCTTCCACTAGTAGGTTCTTCCATTTGACAAGGTACTATGTAATTACTCGATTTCTCAGCTGTGTAATTCTTGTTTCAAGGATCGTTTCTGGCTCTGGTATGATTTTCCCTTCTATATTGATCTCTAGTAAAATAGTTTGGACTAGGATCTTGTTGTTGATGACATTATTTAAGCAAGAAACATGGAAGACTGGATGTATAGATGAATATGGAGGTAACTCCAATTTGTAGGACATACTTCCAATCCTTTGCAGAACCTTATAGGGGCCATAATATTTGGGTGTTAATTTATTGTCCTTCTTTTGTTGCTTGAGAGACATTTGTTTGTATGGTTGTCTTAATAAAAACTCGTGTTTAATTCTTTTTTTAATCCACCCATGTAATCTTCCAACAAGTGCTCATCACTTATATTATCCGCCCTTGTGGCCAATACCCGGAATTATGAATTATAATCTTCAATATCACCTAAGTGTTTTATTCTTGTCAGTTGATTGAAGTAGTCATGTTCCCCAAATTTCCCATACTATGTTTTTAAGTCTCTTATAAATAAACCCCAAGTGTAGTGATATAAAGGAGGCTTCCTTTTCACTATCGATTGATACCATTGATATGGTTTTATCTCAAAGTTCAAGATTTCTATGTGAATCCTTTTCCTATCATTCATAATATTATGTAGTTGAAAATATTTCTCTATTTGGTTCACCCAAGTAAAGACCTCGGTACCATCAAACTTATTTAATTCAATTTTGGGAAAGTTGAATTTAGTACACCCACCATAATTAAATCCACTATTAGAGTTAAATCCAATTGAAAAATGATTATTATCAACATATTGTTCAACATGAATACTACCTTTATTTTCATGTGATCCTGACATTTTCATATCTCCTTTAGGGAGTCTCTCATCTAGATCCTGAAGGATTATGGAACTCATAGATTTTGGTATTTCTTGTTTATTTTCATCCATATTAATTTTCTATAATCCATATTCTTTTCCATTTCTTGAATTTTTCTTTGTGAGCTTACCCAATTATTATACATGTCACTCAATTCATTAAGTTGTTTCTCCATTTTGGACAACCTATTTTGTATGTCGTCATTTTCTTCTTGAGTCATAGATGAAGACTTATGGAGGTTTAATAGGTGTTGTCACCCTTTTCGGACCCATATAGAGTAATAATAATAATACCCCTATATTTTGTATTTATCACAAATTTTGAATCACCAGAAACATATCTTCCTAAAAACTTTATGCCAATTGTAAGTTGCGTACCTTTTAAAACCTTAATTTGGAGTCTGTCCTCCTGGTTGACCTTCCTTCTTGTGTATCTATAAAATTTTGGCCCCTCTGAGTCTGAAATTTTGTTCTATAGTAATATGATATGTCCTCTCTTCAATTCCATAGGTCTGATCAAAATTAGATGTGCGAAGTGTAAGCTATGGTAACTTCGCCACACCTTGTTGATTTTTGGCCTTTCCAGGAGAGCTAACTTGTACAACATGCAACACGCACAATATTTGATATATGATTCTGAAAATTGTACCAAAGATACCAAATTTTGTCCTCTTTCCAATGCAACTAGTCTCACATAATTTAGAACCTCGTTGAAGAATATATGATTATTTTACCTGGAACATATGTTTGATACTAGCTAATAGGATAAGTCAGATACCCTATCTTCCACAGAGTGTATCTCTGAAATTATGATGACCAAAAGCTAAATTGTTTAACAAAAAGACCTTGGTATGTTCTATAAATAACCTCCAATTTTAATGGTCTGAATCATCACAAAAAAATGTTATAGTGAAAATGCTAAGATGACTTGATTGGAGAAGAAAAACCTTAGGATCAATGAGCTCTGATGCCAAATTTTATGATCCAACACCTTAAAAATGATAAGAAATCAATAAATTACTGTACACATCGAGGGGGAACCCTCCTTAACAATATATCCACTTCAAAACACAATATGAGTTGAGACAAGATGATCTTAATACTAGATATCCTTGATATATATATCTATATCTATCTATCTATCTATCTATCTATCTATCTATCTATCTATCTATATATATATATATATATATATATATATAAGACAAAGGGTTACAATTATGATGAAAGGTTGAAATGAAGGGTTCTAAACGACCTACTAGAAATGTAATAATTCTATATCTAGGGCTTAATAAGGGTTTTTATACATAACATGGGGCTTTTTCTAGGGCTTAACAGTCAATCATTTGTCTCTCGGTACTCCATGTCTGCACCCTGAGGGCCTAGAGACATGATATCCTTAGTTATCCATAGGAAATGATGATAACATCTAGTTCCTACTCAGGGACATGTACTCATCGTAGAGTGCATGAGAACCCAAACATACCCTGGTCAAACATGTGCCTACACTAAAACATAAAAACATAAAATCTAGGGTGACTCAATCACCCTTCGCTCATATATATGATAAATCAAAATTTCAAAAAATATAACTAATCTAGAAAAGAAAATGTTCACTTTTCATATAATATGATAAAAGAGAAGCATGCAAATCCAAAAATGCAAGTACAACAAAATGAAATGCAGATGAACTACCATGAGAAATCAAAATGTAAAATACAAGAAAACAATATGACCTACCTACTTAGCTGGGCCCTAAGCCCTGAAGAAGTCACGTAACCTGAATGTAGGGTTGGAAAAAATACCCGTCCACTGGTAATGACATTTTTATCGCATCCAAAGATGACAAGTAGTATTTTTCATTCTCGAAATTATTCTTCATGATGTAAGGGACAAGACAAGAGTCTTTATTCTTCTGATCGTATTTTGGATTTCCCTTCCTTTTATCCCACAAGAAAGAAATACTTCCTTCACTGTAGTTGATGTAAGGTATATTATGAATGTAGGGTTGTGAGGGTGACTCTGTGTTAACTCCATATTTAATGGTATTCTTACATTCCAGGTCCCCTTTATCTTATTATTTCTTTAATATCTTGATGAACCCTGGTTCCTTCCCTTCAAACTTTTCCAAATTATCCTCGTACTAATATGTCTTAGGCAACAACGTATCAACATAATATTCTCCAACAAATGGTAACTCTAAAGCATCATAATACATGACCTGGGGTGTCACATCATATTCATAATCACTTGAATAGTCAGGTTTATTTGGTTGTTCTCCATCTACATGGTACAATGTATTTAACATTATTGGAGAATCCTCAAGCTCGTCCTGTATCTTTAGAGCTTTCAATACTTATTTTCTTACATAAGAAATCATGCACATATCTTTCATATTTTCAATCAGAGATGGTACATCTATATCTGATCGAAACTCCCCATTTTATGATGCAAGTTTTGGGAGTAGTTCACAAACTAGAGGTAGGATGACCTTCTCTGCTAGTTGAGATGGAACTTTCCTTTTTGGTTGAGATGGAAATTTTTTAGTGGTTGTGTATGAATTGAATTATGTGCAAGAGGGATAAGAATCTTATTCCTTCTCACATGAGTCAGGATCTCACTCTTGTTCAATTCTTTCCTTTGATCTTCATTCAACTGATTAAGCGCTCTAATCCATCCTTCTCTAGTTCTTCTTATAGATTCATCAATATATTCCTGTGTAATATATGTGGAGCCATCATCACCATTATTCTGAAAGGAAAATATTATATCCATGAATTTGATGTTGTTAAGAGAGTCTTATTCTCATCTTGGACATTATTCCTCCATATGAGGTTATTGGGAGGGAGAGCACCATGGTAATTCCTCCAAGTTGGACATCCCAACAGGGTTCAGAGTATCAGGAGGCTTTTCCTCTTGTTGAAGTTTCATCTTCCAACCTAGGCATCGGAGTAGATTGATTTCTCTCCAAATTTTTCAATTGACTCATAACCTGATTATGAGTTTGGACGAACTGAGTATTCATATGATCAAGCTTTTGAGATATGAGAGCTATTGGATCTGGTGCATTGTTTTTAGCCATCTTTGTCTTTTCTTCCGTATTGGTGTGAGGATACTGAAATGTATCAAATTTGGAGCAAATGGGATTCTCTTCAATTTTTGCACTGTATTCTTTGGCTTTTTCCAAAGTATTGGGTTTGTTATCCCTTAGGATGAAACTACAATGCCCTTCAAAGGAATTTACATAGAGGATACAAACATATACTGGAGGTGGGATCAAATCTTTTGGAATTTGGTTATGCAATTTATCAAATCTACTATCAAATTCACTCACGATCTCATCCTCCTTTTTCTTTATCTGGTTGAAATGAATCATTATCATTCCATTATATTTCTTCACTGACCACCTACCTTTGAACAACTTAGCAAATCCTTCATATGTTGCGAGGTGATTATATGGAAAGCCATTGAACCACCTTTGGGCATATTCAATGAGGGATGTTTCTAGGAACCTCATTGTAACATCTTCATGTTCCACTCCATTTTGTATTTCTTTACCCATAACATATAGATGTTGTTATGCGGTGATTAAATCATTTCTAGAAAACTTTGGCAACCATTTCTTGATTTCTTTATGCATGGCATTGGGACATCCAATGATGGATGCCATATTCAATGGATTATAGAGGTCCTTTTCCGAAGAGAGATCCATTGGTGCAAGTGGCGGATTACCATGAAACAATTTCTTGACAAAAAGAGAGTGAGGAGTGTTTGGTGAACAAGGTTTGGAAGAGGTTAAAGGATCTGGAGAAGTAGGAGAGGGTAGGGGTTTAGGAGGTTTTGTATTGTTTTTAGGGAATTCAGGTATAGGTGGAGGGATAGGGTGATATAGATGAATATCGATGGACACCCACCTATTCCAACTGGCTCACTTACAGATTTCATCTTCGTAGTTTCAGTCTTTATATTGGTAGTTTTTTCCTAGTTTTTGGGCCCTAAACTTCCAGGGCCGTTTTGAGGCCCTAAAAAACGTTTTTAGGGATCTCCATAGTAAAAATATAGACGAAGTTAGATTTTGATGACATAATGTGTATTCCTTAGATAGACCTTTCCAATGGGCTATCATGCGCCTAAAACAGAGATTGTATGCAAAAGTTATGACCCCAATAATTCGATGTACCAACTTACCCCAACGAGGCCCACATGACTTTTGGCACTTCATCTGCTAGGGTTAGGTTTTTGGATGTCTAGGATTTGGGCATTCATGTTTATTCTAAAATGTCTTTTAGAGCCTCATTATACTCATATTCTTGTGAATGAGCATAGTCGTCACATCTCTTCTCATAGATAAGTTGCCACCATTCTAGCAAGCTTGTTTCAATATGCATTTTGCAGTTTCAACATATTTCTTATTTAATAAAAGTCAAGTTTTATTGTATCTTTGTTATTATCCATTATGGCTCTTTATTAATATTATAAATATGTGTTTTCATTTCGATCTGCTCATAAATATGGATCAATGGTATCAAAGCGGTCTTCTCCTTGTTGTTTTTAGTGCATGTCCCCAATGATGTCAGGGTATAGAGAGTTGGGTCTCAAGCTTGTTTCTCTTGAGGAAAATTGCTCTCGCACACCCAAGAAACCTTCCATAGCGGGAAAAAATAAAGACAATGGGACATGAGATCCTTTCAAAATGTTACTCGAGGAATCCCTCGAGTGACAGAGGAACTAGATAATGGATAGCTTTGCACAAATCCTTCGATGGCTGTCAACAGGCGATGCATCTACCTCAAGCAGAGGTGTCGCCCCCTTCAAGGTACATATAAATTTTTATATTCCTATATTTGAAGGTCAAATAGATGCAGATGTCGTAGATAAATGGTTAAAACTTCTAGAAGGGTATTTTTTTGTCCACAACTTTTCCGATAGAGAAAATATTACATTTGCGCTCCTCAAGGTTGTCCCACATGTCAAATATTGGTGGGAGACTTTCTGTGAGAAAAAAGAAATAGAGGGATCCACATTATTTCCATTTTCACCCACTTGGGTTTCCTTTAGGGATCTTATTAAGGAAAAATACTACCCTATTGGAAGTTATGACGACTTGTATGCAAGATGGACCACACTGCGGCAAGAAAGAGACCAAGTAGTGCTAGAGTTCACCGATGTATTCCATACCTTGCACACCAAGCTAGGTATCAAAAATTCTGAGAGAAATATAGTGTTCAAGTATCGTGATGGTCTGCATAGATACATCTAGACAAAAAAGGATTTTCTAGACATCTCATCCTTGGGTGCGACCTATAAATATGTTATCAAAATCGAGCAGAAGATTAAACAAAAGACGCGAAAATTTGGGTCTAGGAACCCCTCAAAGTAGAAGCAGGGCAATGACAACCCCAACCTACAGAACAAAGGGAAAAGAAAATATGGAAAACCTCATGACAACCATTCTAAATTGCAAACAAAGAAGGACAATGGAAAGACGAAGAAAGACACCAGGAAGTGGTGTGACTTCCATAAGAGCCCCTGGCATAACACTACTGATTTCCACTCAAAGCAGTCATTGGTGGAGGAGGTTAAAGATTTGAATCAAATGTGAGTTTCGACTCAGAGTCACAATGAGAAAAGGGGAGATGAATTATTGATGTGGATCCCAGTTTCATCATTGCTAACACAAAGATCCATCTCGGTGAACCTGATGAGCCAAAGGAAAGTGAATGTCTCTTTCATTCACATATGTGGGTGACGGGTACTCCATTTCACTTCATTGTTGATAGCGATAGGCAGAAGAAACTCATCTCAGCAGAGGTCAACAATAATCTATCCCTTCTGACAACACCTCACCCACAACCATACAGTATCGGATGGCTCAGCCAGGGAAGTGATCTTCGCGTCAACCAACAATGTTGTCTGTCCTATGACATCAATCCATTCAAAGATGAGGTATTGTGTGATGTATCTCCCCTTGAAGTTTGTGAAGTTATTTTGACTCAACCTTATTTATGGAAACGTCATGTTGTATATGAGTCTAGGCCTTGCAATGTTATTATTACTTTGAACAGGAAATTATATAAGATACCTGAGGTAGTCCCACATACTACCATTTATTTTATCTGTGCCAAGCAATGTAGGAAATTCATCTCTCAGATCGAGAAGTTTTTATTCTTTGTGATTCTCTCTCAAAATGAGCGAAAGGTTGTAGCCACATCCATGGCCTCTGCGGTCGATCTCTCCATGCAACAAAATAAACTGGATAAGGTCATGGAATAATACAAAGACATCTTCTCCTCACCCACTGGGGTACCTCTACACTGTTAGGTCAAGCATTCAATCGATATGACCCCTGACGCACCGCTGCTGTAATGTCCCCAAGGCCGAGCCCTTTATAAATCTGATGTATGAAACGAATAGTACATATGTGTTATAGGCTGGTGAGCCGAGTTCTTATAAGATGTAGGCTTATGTGTTTGTTAGGCCAGGGAGCCTAAGTGTTGAAGGCCAGGAGCCTGTTGTTGTACTTGTAAGTATGCAGAATATTTAATAAAATATAAACACTGCCAGGTGCAGACCGACCATGATGAATGAGTGAAGGGGGACTGAGAGTCCACAGAGTGGGCAAGGAATTAGGGGCTGGAAGGTGGGAAAGGGGCTAAGTGTTGAGCCTAGGGGATAATCCTAGAGGGGCTTAAACCTAGAAATAATAATTTAATATTATTTCAAAAGATATGTGCATCATATGGTTTTTATCCTAAGTCCTTTTGGAAGGACACGTGATTTCCCAAGTGGTGGGAGGAACGCGTGTTGGTGGAACGCATGCAGTCCCATGGGTGACAAGTGTCAACCCTGGCGCATGCACTAAAAGGCTGGGACGAGCCGTGAGAAGGGTTTCTCCTCCTCCATTCGACCCGGTACGGCCCTGAGTGTGAGGGGTATGAGCCAATCTGCAAGAGACCTCGTGTATGTCTGTTACAGAGAGGAAGCCTGTGTTGGGTGCTGAAGAATGCGTGTTTACCCTTGTTCAGAGCCGTGGAGTCTATCTGTGAGAGAAAACTAGTGTGTGCATTCCCTGAATGAAATGTCTATGTCAATTTCAGGGAAGAGTCTATGTTTGCCCAGGAGAAGCTGAGGGAGCTTGTGCGTGGAGCCCTATTCTGAAATCTTGACTGTGAGAACATCCTGTGACTGCTGAACCAGTTCTTGGGAAACCTGTGTCCATTTTCCCTGTGTTTGTTGTGGCACACAGTTCTGGACTGCATTGTTAATGTTTTATGTTGATATTATAGTTCTTTGCATTTCATAAGATAAGAGCATAATATAAACAAGATCACTGAGAAATACACATCCACAATAGACACAGCATTTATCCTGGGAAACCCTCTAGGGGAAGAAAACCCAGCA
>ML810364.1:24989-35779 GCA_009831015.1 Picea engelmannii
AAAAATAATAATAATGACATGATTAATCCACAATGGGGATTTAATCCAATAACAAAATAATAAGAATGCTCTTCGCAGTTACATTATTTCAACATGCATGAGGCTTGTTGGCCTGTGAGCGACTCCCTCCAGGTGAGAGAGTGCGCAGAGGAAGGAGAGAGCTCCTGGAAGGAACCCTATAGCTACCACAAAACCCAGAGACTTCCGGTCCAGTCTGTTCCTGTAACCCAAGGTAAGGGAGACTGGCAGCCGAAGGACTATCCAGGTGACAGAGAAGGTGCACTCTCCTGGGGTGGAACAGACATGTGGGGAATGAGGGTCTGTGGGTAGTGAGTGTGGGAGATTCCTGAGAAAGCATTATTCCTGGTGGTTGTGTGTGACTGAATTCCCTGTAACCTCAGCCTGAGTTTGGATTCCTTGCCCTGGGGTGGAGCTCAGTCTGAGCTCGGGGGTGACCCACTGTTGAGTTGACGAGCAGTGCGGTCTACGGTTGGGAGGTTCGTGGAAGGCATGCATTTGGTTGGTGGATTTCTCCATTGTCACAAGATAAGTGTTTAATTATATTTTTACCACATTTTATCATGACTGTAATGGATCTGTTATCATGTTTTCCGCTGTGTATATGAATTAGTATGAAGTGCTATTGATTGTTAATTATGGAAATAATTCATATGAATACTCTGTGTAGAATGTGTTTACTTGTTTAAATGCATGTGGAGTATATACTGGACTATATGTGTTATGTGAAAAGTGTGTACAGATTGTTACATAGTGCGTTAAAAGCCTTGGTAAGCAAAAAGGGGACACTATAGCTACCCAATGGGTCAGTCTATCATCGTTCTATATTATAAAATGATGAGATCAAGCGTCAGATCTAAGAACTAAGCCAAAATGGGCACATCCAACCTATCTCCTCACCGTGTGGAAGCCCAATCATGCTTGTTCAGAAGAAATACGGTACCTGGAGACTATGGATCAATTACTGGGCCCTAAATAAAATCAAAGTTAGGAATTAGTACATGATTCCCTGAATCGATGATCTCCTTGAACAACTCAAGGGGGCCAAATAATTCAGTAAGATTGATCTGAAGTACGACTTCCATCAAGTCCCAATAGAGACAAAAAATGTATGGAAAAATGCCTTCAAGTCCAAAAAAGGTATTTTCAAATGGTTAGTCATGCCCTTTGGTTTGACGAATGCCCCAACAAATTTCATGAGGATGATGGTGGATATCTTTTGGAATTTCACTAATTCATTTTTGGTGGTGTATCTAGACGACATCCTCATATACAACAAGAATTGGGCGGAACACTTGCAACATATTCAACAGGTTCTGCACACTCTGCGACAACACAAGCAATACACAAATTTGAAGAAGTGCTGCTTCAACATGGACATGGGCCAATGATGCAGGAGAATCATTGACATGCATGCAGAGGTAGGACCACTCAACAAGTTGGAGTTCTTCCATAACCTCAATGCTAGCAGTCCAGCAGGTTTTTCGAGGCACGCTTGAACTCAACGTTGGAAAAACTTTGAGACACACTTGAACACCGGATCTGGATTGAGACTAGTCTAAGATAGCTAGTAAATTAAGTTTTAGAGTAGATAAGTAGGTAGGGGAAACCCTAAAAATCCCTGGGAGTTAAATAGAGGTTTTGTACGCCCATATGGGGTTAGATGCCATACAAAGGAAAGTAGTCGTAAGAGAACTGCAAGTTAGCAGGAGATTTTCAGTTTTCAGTTGTTTTAAATTGAATGTATTAGGTAACCATTTTGGCACTTGTGAATATAAAAGAGGAAAAATTGATCCAAATGCATGGTGTGTGAACAGTGCTTTCAATTTCCTATTATTCTATTTTTATGGACAAGTGAATGAATCTCAATAGGAGGGAATGGAATTGTGGATGTTAGTCTTTCAGTTTCAATTGTTTCTCTTCGTTTGAAGCCCTGCAAGGTGTGCATTGAGCCAGAGGAGAACTCCAGGAGGTCGGGAGGAATTTCTCTGTAAGAAATCCCTTTGATCTGACTTATCAAAATCCCTTAGACGCAAGGAGTGCGCGGGAAATTGAAGTTTGTACAAGACAAAGCTTAGAAGGAATAATGCTTCAGATAAGTGTTACTGTGATCTAGGAATACCATTTCCCAGGAGTAGCAAAGGGAAGAACCTTCAGAGACTTAGAAAATCTCCTAAGTCTGAAATATCAAAGCTCAGGAGAGTTGGCGCCAAGATATTTGGCCAGGACTAGTCAAGGACCTGAACGGACGGTGGAGATCCTTCGAGGAGGAAGTGTCGATAGTCGTAGGTCATTGGATCAAGTAAAGTCGTGTGGAGGATAATGGCGTGAGTTATTCAATTATCAAATCTCAGGAGGGGTAGCAGTCGTCGATCCTAAGTAGATCTGGACCAATTATCCATTTCACAAAACTGGGTATCACGAGTTGGGAGGATAGAGGTCCTTGACTTCCAAAACCTCGAAACAAAAAATCATGATTCGCAAAGATGAGATCTGAGCCGCTAGATCATGGGAAAATTAGGACCGTCAGATTAGGGCTCTGAAATATCGACATTTCAATGATCGGGAGAATGGGTGAGAAAACTTCATGAAGTGAGAAATCTCGAAATGCAAAATGCTGACTTGATTGTAGTCATCGGTCAAGAGAAGATTTGGACCATAGATCCCAGACCATCGTGATTTCAACTTTCGGGACTTAAAGGAGCTAGACGCCTTGCATCGCAAAGTCCTGACATTGTGAAACGCAACGCACCTTTTGGGCTAAGCCTGTGGTCACGTGGAGTGGAAACTCATGCCTAGTGTTGGTTAGCATGGGCAGAACATAGACAAGGATCTATGGTTAACTATTGGAGGTTCTAGTTTAGAATTAGGGAGCCATTTCAGCTCCTGAGTTGAAGATCCTGACCAGGAGGTCGCGCAACCCTGAGGAGAAATAGGGGGTCTGCATCAGTTGGTATCAGAGCCTAAATTCTTCGTCTGTAGACTTCAAGAGAAATAAAAAGAGAAAAGGAGGAGACAGGGAACTCGAATTTGTACTCTCTGTGTGACAAACAATCAACATGATGCCGCCAAGAAGACGAGGAGAGGCACCTTTAGCCAATCGTGTTGTAGAGAGGGACATGCAAGAACTTCATGCAAGATTGGAAACAATGGAAGCAGCGCAGATAAGAGCACCTGATGCTGGAGATGTCAGCAATGCAGAAAGTGAAGAGGCTGAGGTTTAATAAGCTATAGGAGAGGATGTTGTCGAAGAATGCTTGTTAAAAGCAAATGCCAGATTGGGAGGCACAACTAAGATAGAGGTTCCCATGCATGAGGTAAATCTAGACGTTGAGGAACTATTGGATTGGATAAGATCCATGGATAAGCATTTCGAATATGAGGATGTTGATAAAGAGAAGAAGGTGAAACATGCATTCACTAGGCTAAAAGGGCACGCAACACTGTGGTGGGATGAACTGTAGGCTGAGAGGATAAATAAAGGAAAACAAAGGATAAAGAGTTGGGACAAAATGGTAGCTAAGTTGAAGGCTAAGTTCATACCCAAGGACTATCATAACAATCTATTCAAGAATTTTCAGAACCTGAGATAGAAGGGGATGACAGTTAAGGAGCATACCGAGGAGTTCTATAGGCTGAACATCAGAACTGGACAAAGGGAGAGAGATGAAGAAAAAATTGCTAGATATATAAATGGCTTGAGATACGAAATCTAGGATGAGCTTAGCATGATGTCAGTTAGAACCGTGGAGGATGCTTATCAGTTTGCACTGAAGGCGAAGGAGAAGTTGGCTAGGAGACAAAGCCAGTGAAGAAGAAGTAAAATCTCGATCCCAACCAAAAACAAGGTATTTACCCATGACAGAGTGCACAATCCTAAGAATGAGGCTGAAAAACCACACCATCACTCAGAACGAGGAGGAAGTTCCATAGGAAGACATGATGGTGAAAGAGTCCCTTCTAGAGGAAGAGGTAGAGGAGGAATATGGTGCTATGCCTATAGAAAGACAGGGTACATGTATTGGGAATGTCCCGAGAAGAATAAGGAAGGAGGAGAAGCCCAAATTTTAGAAGCACAACGAAGAGATGTTGAAGCAGAAGGAGTAGAGGATGGAGCATCCCTGATGTTGAGAAAAATTCTCTTAAAACCAGAGGCAAAAATTGAAAATCCAGTGCAGAGAAACAGTCTCTTCAGGACAGCTTGCAAGACTAAGGACAAAGTATGCAAGGTGATCATTGACAGTGGGAGCACTAACAACCTGGTATCCACAAAGATGGTGGAGAAATTGGAGCTAAAGACAATTGCACACCCAAACCCATACAAAGTCTCATGGTTGTAGAAAGGACACTAGGTAATGATTACTAAACAATGCTTGGTAGAAATTAAGATAGGAGGATATAAAGATGAAATCCTATGTGATGTAATTCCCATGGAAGCATGCCATATTCTTTTGGGAAGACCGTGGCAGTTTGACAGAAATTCATTCATGATGGGAGGAAAAATACATACACATTGGAGAAGAATGGTAGAACACATATGTTCTTGCCAATAGAGGAGAAGAGAGTGAAAGAAGAAGCCAACAAAAGAATACTTCTCATGAGTGGGAAGGAACTCCTGAAAGAAGCCAAGGAAGAACATGAGATGTAGTTTGTTGTGGTAAGGAAAACCAAAGTTATCCTTACAAGTACATCAATGGATGATTTTCCTGAGGAAGTTCAGGAGCTATTGGATAATTGTGATGATATAGTGGTGGATGAGCTACCAAACTCATTACTACCCATCAAAAGTATCAATCATCATATCGACTTGATACCAGGATCAAGTCTATCGAACAAAGCAACATACAGACTAACACTTCAAGAGAATGAGGAGGTGAAGAACCAAGTCTAGGAGTTGCTAGACAAGGGTTTGGTCAGGGAGAGCTTGAGTCCATGCATAGTACCGACTGTGTTGAGTCCAAAAAAGGATGGAGGATGGAGAATGTGCATAGACTCAAGAGCAATTAACAAGATCACCATCAGGTATAGATTACCTTTACCAAGAATGGATGATTTAATGGACTGTTTATGTGGAGCCAATTTTTTTTCTAAAATAGATTTGAAAAGTGGATATCACCAGATTAGAATGAGAGAAGGTGATGAGTGGAAGACAACCTTTAAGACAAATGAAGGTTTGTATGAGTGGCTTGTTATGCCATTTGGATTAACAAATTCCTCGAGCACTTTTATGACGCTGATGAATGAAATTCTGAAAGATTTCATTGGAAAATTTGTAGTTTTGTATCTAGATGATATATTGATCTTTAGTAGGACTAAAGAGGAGCATTTTTGGCACCTAACGTTAGTGATGAGGAGGCTACAGTAGGAGAAGTTGTTGATAAATCTGAAGAAGTCCTCTTTTATGAAGACATAACTCATTTACTTGGGTTTTGTGATCTCTTCAAATGAACTGAAGATGGATCCAAAGAAGGTGAAAGCGATCAAAGAATGGCTATCACCAAGGAGTATGTTTGAGGTAAGGAGATTTCATGGATTAGCAAGTTTCTATAGGAAGTTCATCAGAGACTTCAGTGAAATTTGTGCACCAATGATGGATATGGTGAAGAAGAAGCACAAGTCATTTATATGGATAGAGAAGCCAAGAGGAGCTTCAATATATTGAAGGAGAAGATAACATAATGATCGATTATGGTCTTGCCGAATTTTGAAAATACATTTCAGGTAAGATGTGATGCAAGTGGAGTTGCAATAGGAGCCTTTTTGAGTCAGGATAACATACATGTTGCCTATTTCAGTGAGAAGCTGAATGAGACCAAGAGAAAATACTCCACATATGACAAGGAGTTTTATGCCATAATTCAAGCCTTGAAATGGAGGCATTATCTTGTCCCGCAAGAATTTGTCTTGTATAGCGATAACCAAGATTTACAATTCATAACCAAACAAGAAAAAATGAATCAGAGGCATGAAAAATGGGTTGAATTTATGCAAAATTTTACTTTTGTCATAAAACATATTGTTGGGAATGCTAACAAGGTTGTGGATGAATTAAGAAGGAGACGTTTAATTCTGCAGGAATTTCAGGTGAAGACCTTGGGGTTTGAACACCTTAAGGACATGTATTGTGATGATACAGATTTCAAGGAAGAATATGAATCTTTTACAAACCCTGTGCTAAGAGACAGAAGCTAGTGGATAGACTACATGGTTCAAGAGGGATTGTTTTTCAAGGGAAATCATCTATGCATACCAAAATGCTCGATGAGGGATAACCTTTTTAAAGAAAAGAATAGTGGAGGATTGGATGGACATTTCATCCATGATAAAACGTTTTCACATTTGAGAAGTTCATACTATTGGCCAGGTATGAGAACAGAGGTGATAAAATTTGTGAACAAATGTAGAATCTGCCAACATGCAAAGGGGAAAATATAGAACATTGGATTGTATCAACCATTGCCAATACCAGGGAGGCCTTGGGATGCAATAAGCATGGATTTTGTGTTGGTATTGCCAAGAACACAAACATAATTTGATTCCATATTTGTGGTGATGGATAGATTTTCAAAGATGGCACATTTTATCCCACGCCAGAAGACCAATGATGTGACACATGTTGCAAACCTGTTTTTCAAGGAAGTTGTAAGCCTTCACGACCTACCCAAAAGCATTGTATCAGACAGAGACACAAAATTTGTTGGTCACTTTTGGAGGAAACTGTGGAATAAATTGGGGACATATTTGTCCTTTAGCTCATCTTATCAGCCTCAGACAGATGGGCAGAATGAGGTGGTAAACAGAAGTTTGGGAAATTTATTGAGGAGTTTGGTCACTGAGCATCATAATCAGTGGGATCAGATTCCTCCACAAGAAGAGTTTGCATACAATGACTCACCAAACAGGAGCACTGGAAGGAGACCATTCCAAATATTATATGGAATGCAACCCAGGGGAGTGTCTGAGTTGAGAGACTTGTAACATGGGGAAATCAGGAGCACTAGAGAAGAATATTTTTCTACAGAGATGTAGAAACTCCATAGCCAGAGAAGAGGATAGTTGCAAATTTATAACTAGAAATACAAGCACATATATTATCAACATCGCAGGGAGCTTCAATTTGAAGTAGGAGATCAGGTTTTGGTCCATCTCAGGAAGGAAAGGTTCCCTAGGGGAACATATAACAAATTAAAGATGAAGAAGATAGGACCATGTAAAATATTGAGGAAGTTTTATGCAAATGCCTACGAGATTGAGCTTCCATATGGTGTGGGAATATCACCCATATTCAATGTTTCAGGCCTGTATCCTTACAGGAAATATGACACAGAGGGACTAGAAGATCAAGAAAATATTCAGTGGGAGAAACAATTGCCTGTAGCATTAAAGCCACGGATGGATAAAATTGTTGATCAGAGGATTGGAAAGAATACCAGAAGAAAGACCTATTTTGAATATCTGGTCAAATGGAAGGGACACCCAATCGAAGATGTCAATTGGGAAAATGAAGCTGTTATCTAGGAGCAAGGAATTCGATGCAGGAGCTCATGGACAGGAGTCCATGAATTTTTATCAATGGGAGTATGAGGTAGGAGCATCGTTGGCAAGCACACAAAGGTAGGACTACTCAGCACATGGGATTTCTTCCAAAACCACAATGCTAGTAGTCCAACAGTTTTTTCAAGGCACACCTAAACTCAGCACCAGAAAAACTTTGAGACACGCTTGAACGTCGGCTCTAGATTGAGACTAGTCTAACATAGCCAGTAGATTAAGTTTTGGAGTAGATAAGTTGGCAGGGGAAACCCTAAAAATCCCTTAGAGTTAAATAGAGGTTTTGTACGCCCAGATGGGGTTAGCAGCCATACAGAGGAAAGTAGTTGTAAGAGAACTGTGAGTTAGTAGGATATTTTCATTTTTCAGTTGTTGTAAATTGAATTTATTAGGTACCATTTTGGCACTTGTGAATATAACAGAGGAAAAATTGATCCAAATGCATGGTGTGTGAAAAGTTCTTGCAATTTTGTGTTATTCTATTTTTATGGATAAGTGAATGGATACCAATAGGAGAAAATGGAATTGTGGATGTTAGTCTTTCAGTTTCAATTGTTTCTCTTCGTTTGAAGCTCTGCAAGGTGTGCATTGAGCTAGAGGAGAACGCCGAGAGGTTGGGAGGAATTTCTCTATAAGAAATCCCTTTGATCTGAGTTATCGAAATCCCTTAGAGGCAAGGAGTGCACGACAAATCGAAGCTTGTACAAGACAAAGTTCAGAAGGAATAACGCTTCAGATAAGTGTTACTGAGATCTAGGAATCCCATTTCCCAGGACGAGCGAAGGGCGAAACCTTCAGAGACTTAGAAAATATCCTAAGTCTAAAAGATCAAAGCTTAGGAGAGTTGGTGCCAAGATATTTGGTTAGGATTAGTCGAGGACCTGAACGGACGGTGGAGAGCCTTCGAGGAGGAAGTATCGATAGTTGTAGGCCATTAGATCAAGTAAAGTCGTGTGGAGGATAACATTGTGAGTTATTCAATTCTCAAAGATCAGGAGGGATATGAGTCGTCGATCCCAGGTATATCTAGACCGTTGATCCATTTCGTGAAACCGGGTATTGCAAGTTGGGAGGACAGAGGTCCTTGACTTCCAAAACCCTGAAACATGAAATCACTATTCACGAAGACGAGATCTGAGTCGTCAGATCATGGGAAAATCAGGACTATCAGATTGGGGCTCCAAAATATCGGCATTTCGGCGATTTGGAGAATGAGTGAGCGAAATTCATGAAGTGCGAAGTCGTGAAATGTGAAACACCGACTTGATCGTAGCCGTCAATCAAGGGAAGATATGGACTATAGATCTGAGACCATCACGATTTCGGCTTTCGGGACTTAGAGGAGTCAGATGCCTTGCATCGCAAAGTCCCGACATTGCAAAATGCGATGCACATTTTGGGCTAAGCCCGTGGTCATGCTTGCGGTCATGTGGATTGGGGACTCACACGTAGTGTTGGTTAGCATGAGCAAAATGTAGACAAGGACGTATGGTTAATTGTTGAAGGTTCCAGTTCGAAATCAGGGAGCCATTTCAACTCCTAAGTTGAAGATCCTGACCGGGAGGTCGTGCAGCCCTGAGGAGAGATAGGGGGCCTGCATCATCCAATACCAAGGCTACATTGTTGATGAGTATGGGGTGCATGTTAATCCCACCAATATCTAGGTCATTTTTTATAAGACAACACCAACCACTCACTGAGCTTCAGAGATTTTTAGGCCTTTCAAATTTCTATCGCAAGTTCATGTTGGGATTTTGTTAAGCCCTAATATTGGGTCATTACCCCTTAATTTGGGCATATTATATTAGTAATGTTATTTTATTTATGTCGGATTTAGGGTATTAGTTGTAATTATACCTCCTAATCTCTTATATATACCAAGGAGACATTTTCATTTTGAATCATCTTGTACTTGAACATTTAAGTGGGGTAAAAGGAGGTTTCCCCCTCAAAGAGGATTATTATCTGAAATTATCTCTTTTTCAAGGTGTTGAAAATTTTTCTAGGTTTTTCTATGCTATATTGATATTTGGTTCTTAACATATGGTATCAGAGCTCAAGGCCTTGGGGTTTCACTGCTACATCTGAGACACCTTGGAATTTTCACTATAAACTTTTTTTCTACAACGTTTCAAAAGGAACATATTGGAGGATATTTAGTACACGGATCAAGGTATGTTGGGTTCAAAATTTAGCTCTTGAGGCCTTATACTTTCGGAGATACAACCTATACAAGATAGCATTCTGGAATCATCCTGAACTAAGTCATTGCGGAATTTTCGCTATAAAAACGTTTCTGTAATGTTTCAAACCCTGAAATCCAGAGGCTATTTACAGAAATTAGTAAGGTATCCGTGGTAAAATGTTCAGCTTCTGGGTCATGTTAAATTTGTAGATACAACCTGTGTAAGATAACGTATCTGACTAGTCTTATTGACTAGTCTCAAGAAGGCGTTCCAGGTAAAACAATTATAACTTCTTCCTAGAGTATCCAAATTGAGTGGGACTAGTTTCATTGGATCATGGACAGTCTGTAGTATTTCTGGCGTGAGTTTTAAAATTTTATATCAGTCATTTTGTGCGAGGCACGCTATACAAGTGAGATCTCCTGGAAAGGACAAAAATCAGCAAGTTGTGGGGAAGTTACTGTAAATTCCACTTGGCACATCCAATTTTGATCAGACCTGTGGCATTGCAAAGAAGAAATATCAGATAACTACATAAAATAAATTTTCATACCAATAAGGGCTAAAACTTGGGAGATACAATAGAATAAATATTGTCTAGCAGAACCACCTCAAAATCAAGGTTCAAAAGTGATACTTGGCCAACATGCCACCAAAAAAGGGAACTTCTACACCAACTAAGCCTCCAGAAAATCCTACTTGGACTCTTGATGAAGGTGAATAAATGCGTAGGGACATAAATGAACTACAAAAGAAGATGTATTCAATGGAAGATAAGTTGGATACTAAGATGGATTCAATGGAAGCTAAGTTGGATACTAAGATGGATGGTTTAAAAGGGGAGATCATGGAAGTATTGAAAAATTTAGTAACAGAGAAGACACCCGAAAGAGAAAATGCATCCCATGAAATTCATGATGAGGACACAAGGAAGGTGAATCAAGAATGGAGAAACTCCAACTTTGGTTTGAAGACCAACCATGTTCCTAAGATTGATATGAAGAAGTTTGATGGCAAGGACCCAATCACATGGAT
>ML810364.1:39433-56752 GCA_009831015.1 Picea engelmannii
CTTATAAGGTGTTGCAAAAGATTGGTACTATGGCATACAAATTAGAGCTTCCTGCATCTTCACGAGTACACCCAGTTTTCCATGTTTCATGCTTAAAGAAGGTTATAGGCGACAAGATCCTAGTTCAAACTATATTGCCAGAACTTGACAAGGAAGGAAAAATCATATTGGATCCTGAAGCCATCATTGAGACAAGAATTCTCCAGCTGAGGAATAGATCCATTTCAAAGTATATCATTAAATGGAGGAAACTACCGGTTGAAGATTCCACTTGGGAAGATGAGTCTTTTATACAGAAGCATCCAGAGTTACTCAAGTGTTGCGGACAACACTTTTCTCAAGGTGAGGGGCATGTTAAGCCCTAATATTGGCTCACTACCCCTTAATTGGGGCATATTATATTAGTAATGTTATTTTATTTATGTCGGCTTTAGGCCATTATTTGTAATTATACCTCCTAGTCTCCTATATATACCAAGGAGACATTTTCATTTTGAATCATCTTGTACTTGAACATTTAAGTGGGGTAAAAGGAGGTTGCCCCCTCAAAGAGGCTTATTGTCTGAAATTATCTCTTTTTCAAGGTGTTGAGTACTTTTTCTGAGGTTTTTCTATGCTATATTGATATTTGGTTCTTAACAGATTCTCCCATATTGCATGGGCCCCCAACCAAGTAACCAAGGGTGGTGGTAAGAAAATTTTCATGTGGGGCCTGTCGCAAAAACAAGCATTCAATGATTTGAATAAATACTTGTGCTCAGACCTAATTCTTTCATTATCTTACCTACAACAACCCTTTTAGATCGAGAAATATGCTTCAGACTATGTTGTGGGCGTAGTTCTCACTCAACACAGACACCCCATGGCCTATCATAGTGAGACATTATCAGATGTTTTCTGTAAGTAGCCTACTTACGGAAAAGAAATTTAATCCATTGTGCAATCTTGCCACCAATGGAGGCACTAAATTCTTGGGAAGGAGATAGGCATCCACACTAATCATAAGTCGCTATAGTTCATGCAGACACAGGGAAAATTGCAGAATGACCTCCATCAAAAGTAGTCCACATACTTGCAACAAGTACATCTCAACATCAAGTATAAAAAAGGAAGCACCAATCGTGTCAATGATTTACTCAGTCACCCTCTAGTTCCAGCACTCACCACAATGTTAAACCTCAGCGGCCACGAAAAATCCGGGTGGCCCCAACTCTATGAGAGAGATCTTGACTTATCCTCCACCTACTAGATATTGGGTGAAAACATAGTTGTCACTGATTTACATATTCAAGATGGGTTGTTGTGCCATTTGGGACATATTTGTGTTCCATAAAGCGAGTGAGTGAAGATTATTTGGGAATCCCACTACAGTCGGGTGGGAGGACACTTCGATGTCGAAAAGACAATGGCAGTGTTGCAACAACATTTCCATTGGTCGAAACTTCGACAAGATTTCAACAAGTATATCAAGTCCTGCACTGCATGTTCCATTGCCAAACTAGCCATTAAGAAACAAGGCATGTAGACCCCTATTCCTACTCCTAAAAGGTCATGGGAATCCATCTCGATGGACTACATGTCAGGCCTTTCGTCAACCAAGCGGGGAAATGACTTTGTTTTTGTGTTGGTTAATCATTTTTCTAAAATGGCAATTATGCCCCCTTGCAAAAAGAGAATCACAACATAGGACACTGTCAATGTCTTCTTTGAATGAGTATGGGTACATTTTGGGATACAATAAACCATTGTCTCATATTGAGACAGTTGGTTCCTCATCTCATTCTGGTGTTTTTTTTGGTTTATGAGGTTTTGTATTGTTTTTAGGGCATTTAGGTATAGGTGGAAGGATAGGGTGATCAATATGGATATCGATGGCCACCCACCTATTCTATCTAGATCACTTACAGATTTCATCTTAGTGGTTCAATTTTCATGTTGGTAGTTTTTTTCCTAGTTTTCAGGTCCTAAAATTTTGAGGCCGTTTTGAGGCCCAACAATGTTTTTATGGCTCTCCATAGTGAAAGTATAGACAGGGTCACAATTTGACGACATAATGTGTAGTCATCGGATAGACCTTTCCAATGGGCTATCATGAATGTAAAACAGAGATCATATGCAAAAGTTACGAGCCTAAAAATTTGATGTACCAACTTACCCCAACAGGGCCCACATGAATTTTGGCGCTTCATCTCCTAGGGTTAGGTTTTTGGATGTATAGGGATTTGGCATTCATGTTTATTGTAAAAAGGATTTTAGAGCCTCATTGTACTCATCTTCTTTCGAATGAGCGTAGTCATCACATCTCTTCTCAGAGATAAGCTGCCACCATTCTAACAAGCTTGTTTCAGTTTTCATTTTATAGTCTCAACCTATTTCTTATTTAATAGAAGTCAATTTTTACTGTATCTCTGTTATTATCCACAGTGTCTCTATGTTAATATTATAAATATGTGTTTTTATTTCGTTCTTTTCATAAATACGGATCATAGGGTAATCCTTCCCTTGGGTTTGTCTCATGGTGGAGTCGTCAAATGACTTGAAAATCTCATCAATAAAGGAAAAGGAACTTTCCTTACTTGGAGTCGCTAGGAAAAATAGGGAAATAATTTGGGATAGTTTTCCGAAGTGTCGTTAGGGCATTAAAGAGGATTCAAAATCCTCCCCGACAACGATGCCAAAACGTTAGCACACAAATTGTAGGTTGGGAAAATACGAACCCAATCCATAATATGGAGAGAACTATGGGAGATTTTGCCCACTTTCACCTTACATAAACCCTCCCCTCGCTTTAGTGAAGGAGAAATCCTACACAAGGGGAGAATCCTGGGTGAACCTATGGGAAATGATATGGAAAATGGATTTATGGAAGATGATTCCCCTATAGGTCAAACTACAAAGTGGGATATGGTTTGGGAATAAGTCTTGGAGATGGTTAATGGTTGTCAAATGCTTGAGTACATGCAGAAGATAGTTATACGTGCCCAAGAAAAGGGAAAGACAAGTGTACAAGCACAATATTCCAATGGACAAGCAAGTGAAACTTGTTGTCCTAAATTACAACAGTAAACAAATGTATATATCAACAATGAAATCAATTAATTACTACTGAAATCATTTTCAAAATTGTAAAATAATTATTGGAGAATGAAGCACTAAACCAATATATAACTTTCCAATACTGAAGAACAAAATTTGAGGGTGAAAGAGGGTTGTTAGATAGTGTTTTCGGAGAATAATTGTAATAGCAAAGTGCTATAGAAAATATTTTGTACAACATCAGGTTTCAACCACAAAAAATGACAAGCAATCCATCCAAAAGTTGACCAATAAGCAAAAGAATAATAATAGTGTCTTACAAGAAAATTTCCACTGTTGAAATGCACGTAAAAGTAAGAAATAGAGTATGTTCCCTTGCATCCCTAGTGGTTGTATATTTTGATTGATTACAACTCAAGAATTTTTAGGAAAATTAAAATGCCCTAGTGGCTTTATCAACGTTAAGACACCAACAAAATATTCCAACTTGAACAAGATCAATATCCCTCAAAACCATGTTTACCAATGCAAGTAATTTATTTCTCCAATGCAATAAATGATTAGTTCCTTTCCAAATGGGTTATGGAGTCTTCTTGAATTAGGTTAGGCCTACTACTTCTCAAGGGGTGTAATCCATTTTACTCCCTTGAGCAAGTAACCCTAACAAGGTAAAGTCTAGGAGGGTGTAAGCCCTTTTACTCCTCCTTGCAACCTTTGCAATAGCCTTTTAAATTAACAACAATGATAAAAATTGGTGGAGGGTATATGGCATTATATTCCTCCAAGGATCTAGCCAATAAAAACAATGGAACAAGAAAGAAGTGCTAAAATGTAAATCTTCCTTACGAATTCCAAGAGGATGCAAGAAAAAACCCTAGTTACAAAGATTTTTTTATCACCATAGAAAGAGAAAGATCCTCCAAGAGATTGTGCACCACTTTACTCCATAAAACATAGCATAAGAGAGAGAGAGAGAGAGAGAGAGAGAGAGAGAGAGAGATTTCCTAGGAGGGGCACAAATTTCAGCCAAGTAACTCATCCCATCTGAGAGAGTTGTGTTCTAATGAAATTAAAACACACTTTCTCTATCTTGCTCAAGATCAAAATGGTCTAAGGATATGTCATCCATTGTCCTCTTCACAGGACACGTCTTGATGAGCTTATATTTTTTAGAGGGTTATCATAAACAATCACTGCTAACTCTTCTACCAAACAAATTAAACCTTGATTATCTCTCCTACCAGCATGACACCTTACTAGAAAAACAAATAACTTCCTTGGAACTTGTACCATGCCCAAAAACCATGTCATTTCTCTGTTAACCTAAAGGTTGAGACCCTTTGACTCTAATATGATTACAACTAACTCTAGTTACATATCTGTATGCATATATATTGTTTTAGCTTTAATATTAAGAAAATAAAATTTAACTAACTCCATTTTGTTTCCACAAGTCTCTTTGCTTAGAGTTTTCCACGTCATTTTAGAGTTTGCACATAATTTTAGAGTAGGGTTTTAATTTTTTTATTAACATTTTATTTTCCTAATCAAAGTCGCATTTATGCTTCCATTATAAATATAAACTACTATTCATTGTAGAAGTTGGTTTGTATTTTTGGTTATCAAAATATTTTACTTTCCATGAGTAATCAATGTATTTTAATTTTGGGAATTAGTCTTTGGACAAATTCATATTTCTATTTGACATTTAATAAATTATTATTATTATTAATTTAAATTTTTATTTTTTTTAATATATAGATTTTTATTTTATTTTCAATTATTTATAATAGTTTTATTTTAACATTACTATAATATACAAGATTATAATATGGATGATTTGCATTGTTATTGCTCTTAGTCCTTCTAGTTGAGGTTTTTTTTGTTGGTCCCTACTAGCTTTTCACGTTCTTGATTTTGTGTGATATTTCCATCATTTTTGTCATAAAAATGATGTTCAATCTATTGTAAAATATTTTAATTTGTTTGTTTTTTTTTGTTGTTGTTGAAGTTGAGTCTTGGTTGTGTTGTATTGGAGTCATTGATGCATTATATGAAACAATTGCATGTATATTATATCATTTTGGCATTATTTAGCATTAAAGTAACTTTTTATTCATATCCATATAATGTTGTATTAACATCATTACAAAATTTATATAACAAAAATAGGTTTTGTGAAATTGTTATCATATTTACATATAATTTTGACATTGTTTTTCTTATGAGTTTTCATTAATCATTAATAAGAGTATAATTTATATAATATGATGTGAAGAATCATAAAATAACTATGAAGGGAATGAAAGAAATAAATGTGAAGAATAAATATATAATATGTCTAGTCTAGTAGTACTATAAATAACAATATCATATATTATACAATTTTATATAGTAAAAACACATCAGACTCAACATATCAAGCATAGTAGTATCTTTTCCTCAAGAACGAGATTAGGGTTTTGCCGACGGATTAGGGTTCTGCAGATCTCTCGCACTGCGGGGTTCCAGCAATGGCCCCAATGGGGCTCATGTCTCCCAAGGAAGGAGGGCCGGCAAGCAGCACTTATAGTCAAGCCACAGCAGGAGGCAATGTTGCTGAGAGGTCTAAGCGGCTGACCTTTGAGCCGCCGCCAGACCTGTGCTCGAAAATATGGGAAGAAGGTGTGTTCAAGGACCGAGAAATGGAGATCGACCCCGAGAAAGAAGCTTCTTCCCCCACAACGTCATCTCCATGGTTGCCTAGTAAGTGTATTCCACAAGCACCACAAGCCCCAAAATATGTGATTAGCTCACCACGCATAGAAGAGCAAAAACAATTCATGAGAGACTATGCCCTGGTGGGAAAGTTCCTAGGGTTATGGCCCTCAGAACGGGATCTGATCAAATGGATCCAATACTGGTGGAAGCCAAAAGGTCACTATGAGTTACAATTAGGATCTAAGGGCTTTTTTACAATAATCTTCCACAACATTGAGGATCGTAATCGCATCTTTGATGGAGGGCCATATTTTTTCAACTCGGCAGGCCTCTTCCTGCGCTTCTGGACAGAGAAGTTCATCCCTGAAAAGGAGGACTTTGCTCATGCATCTGTATGGATAAGATTATATTCTCTCCCATAGGAGTTCTGGCTAGAGGAAGTCCTGGCTGGTATCGGCAATACCATCGACATCTATGTCAAGTCATCCGAGGCCACCAAGCAAAGGCGTTACACCTCTTATGCATGAATCTGTGTATACCTGAATATAACTAAGCCGCTCCCTGGTTCCATCATACTGGAATATCACGATGAGGATTGGATCTAGACCATCAACTATGAGCACATCCCATTCCGATGTCAGAGATGCCACGAGCACGACCACCTCTTTAGAGAGTGCCCCCTCAACAATGCTCACAAGGAAGGAAACCCAGACAACAACAAAGACAAGGACGGCTTCACTCAACCCACAGGGAAAAGAAGACCAGGAGGAAGAAGGCAACTGACCCAGGTAAGTAAATATCCCTCAACTAGCAATAGATTTACAGCTTTGCAAGACCAACCAGAAAACCCTGCAAGCCACTTACAGCCTAATGAACCACCTCTGGCTAATGGATCTCATACGGCCAAACAAGGGGAGGAAAAAACCCCACTGAGCAAGGGAATAGAAACTACCCCCCCAAACGCGAATCAGGAATCGCAGGATCCTTTGGAAACAGAGGACGGAGATGCGGAAATGGAGATGGAAGAGCCAGATTTAGCAGGGGTCGATTTGGTACATCTCGAGCATGCATATAGGCAGCAGAAACTATACACAATACCCAGAGATCAATTACGAAAGGTGCATAAAGTCTTCCTCAACTCCTCTGCTGGATCCTTGGCAAGAGCTAGCCAAGGGTTGGGAATACAAAGTAGTCAATCAAAGAGCACCGGTAAATCCCAGAAAGACGAGAAGAAAAGAGGGCGGAAATCCACCAACAAGCTTATTCAAGAAATTGGACACTTCATGGTAAATTCAGGGAAAATCCACTTGATCTTGGATAGCTTCCCTCCTCTCCCCACCCCCCTGTCATCATGAAGATTATTTCATGGAATATCAGAGGCCTTAATGGGCGTAGCAAGCAAAAATTGCTACGAGATCTGATTATAGTGGAAAAACCTGATATAGTTCTTCTGCAGAAAACAAAATGTGCCTCAGACGATGTGGACAAATTACCCCCCTACTGTTGGAAGCAGGGGGCATCTATTTCAGTAGGAGCCATAGGTAAAGTAGGGGGACTGGCCATCCTTTGGAATACAAGTTCAATACTGTTAGAAAACTTCATCGCCACAAGAGGGTCCATCACAACAGACTACAGACTCATTGGTTCTAATAAACCAGGACACTTAACTAATGTATATGGCCCAGCCAACATAAGGGAGAAGGCCGCCTTCCTTAGGAATCTAGAATTCTTATCCACCTTAAATCAGCACAATAAATGGATTATAGGAGGGGATTTTAATATCATCCGCAACCTGGAAGAGAAAAGAGGAGGCCCAAGAAGACTGGACCAAGAAACAAACAACTTCAACAGCTTCATAGATAACCACCGCCTCATTGAACTAGAAACCATCAATGGCACTCACACCTGGACAAACAGAAGAACTGGCATAAACCAGATCGCTTGCAAGCTCGATTGGTTCCTCATCTCGGACTCTCTCATGTTAGAAGGCACAACTATGGAGGCTTCAATCCTGAACATCCCCGGCTCAGACCATTGGCCTATTCAGCTCCGGCTGGATATCCCAACCACGACGGGGAAGAAACCCTTCAGGTTTGAACAGTTCTGGCTCGACCACCCCGATTTCAAGGCCAACATACAGAACTAGTGGAGGGAGGCAGAGATCCCTTAAGGCTAAAAAATGTACAGGTTCCAGCAAAAATTAAAGAACCTTAAACGGTCTCTCAAACTCTGGAATAAGAACACCTTCGGCGATATCTTTGAATCTCAAAGGCAGCTAGCAGACCGCATGAGTGAAATTCAGAATCAGATCAGAACCCGAGGGCTCACAATTGAGTTAAAAGACCAGGAAGGAATCGTAACTCAATAGTTGGCGGCCAGGAAAAGACAAGAAGAGATCCTCTGGAAACAAAAGTCGCACATCCGATGGCTCAAGGAGGGAGAACGCAACACCAAATTCTTCCATAGAACGACCATTCACAGACCAACAAAATCACGAGCCTTATCTCTGCAACTAGGGAGACCCTTCATTCACATGAGGACATGGAAGCAGCTTTGGTTGGATATTATCAGAACCTCCTTACAGAACCTATTAGGGATAGACATGAAGCCATTGCCAAGGTCACCCAGCATGTGCCCTCCCTGGTCACAAGGGAGCAAAACTTGGCCCTGCTACGACCTATTTCAATTGAGGAAGTAGATCAGGCGCTTCAGGACACGCCCAAATGCAAGGCTCCAGGACCTGATGGCTTCACCAACGATTTCTTCCATCATTGTTGGTCGATGATCAGGCACTAGGTATGGGAAATTCTAGAAGATTCTCGAGCCTATGGACAGGTCCTACGAGTTCTAAACTCGACCTTTCTTGCCCTCATATCCAAAGAGGGACAGGCGCATCACCCACAACAATTTAGACCTATAGCGCTCTATAATATAATTTATAAACTCTTGACGAAAGTAATAGCCAGTCAACTCAAGCCTACCTTACCGACAATCATCTCCCCAGAGCAATCAGGCTATGTTGAAGGTAGGCAAATCATGGACGACGTCATCCTTGCCCATGAGGTGATCCACTCTCTGCAGAAAACCAAAACTCCAGGTATGCTCCTCAAACTGGATCTCTCTAAAGCCTTTGACAAGATAAGTTGGGAATATATGCGGGCTATGCTCCTCGCCTTTGGCTTTGATCAAAGATGGGTTTCTTGGATCATGAACTTGACTTCTTCAGCTTTTTTCTCCATCCTGGTCGACGATGTTCTTTCTCGACCTTTTTCTCCCTCAAGAGGTATTAGGCAGGGGGATCCCCCTTTCTCTTTATCGTCATGGCTGAAGGCCTGGGCCGCTCCATTCGAGTAGTAGTCGAAGGAAACTTGATAACGGGCTTACCCTTGCATGGCATCTCCCCTCCCATTTCGCACAGTCAATTTGTGGATGATTCGCTTCTAATGGGAACCCCCACCATCTGCGAAGCCAATGCTCTACTTGACATTCTCCACACCTTCGCAGATGCCTCGGGGTTGGAATGCAACAAGGAAAAGTCCCAAATCTTTTTCTTCAACACACCTCCTCCGATTCAGCTCCACATTACTGAACTCCTAGGTTTCAACAGAAGCTCCCTTCCATCCAAATACCTTGGCATTCCCCTGATAGACAATGCTCTTCGGAACTCCTCGTGGGAGCACCTTCTTTCCTCCTTCACCAAAAAGCTCTCTTCTTGGACCCTCAGAGTTTTAAATTTTCCCAGCCGCCTGGTTCTCCTCTGGAGTGTCCCTCAAGCCCTTCTGATTTACTCCTTCTCAGCGCTGGCTGCACCGAGACATGTTCTCTCGTCCATTAGAAATCTTCAAAGAAACTTTCTTTGGCAAGGTTTCAACTCAGGAAAGAAGATAGCACTGGTCAGCTGGGACAAATTATGCCGAGCCAAAGATCAAGGAGGCTTAGGGCTACGAGACCCTCTCATTATGAACAAATCTCTAATAGCCAAACTCTGGTGGCGATGGCTCAAGCACCCCTAGGACCTCTGGGCCAGATTTTGGAGGAAAAAATACACGCCAAATATAGCGGAAAAAAACCTAATTCGATGGGATGGGGAAGGTCCAGGATCCCTAATATGGACAACGGCCAAGCAAAACAAGCAGTTGGTCACCCGAAACGCTTTCTGGGAAATCCGGAATGGCGAAACGGCTCTCTTCTGGCAGGATTCCTGGCAACAATGGCCAACTATAGCCAAAAACAACTGGGTGGGAGACATCTACCCACAAGCTACTCTGTCATGCTTGACAAGAGTCGCTGACTACTGGCAGGACAATTCACCTGGGGACACATGGCACAGATGACACCTGGACAAAGAACGCATAAATTTGGGAGAGCATGTGGACATGGCACCCTGGCGCGAGGAGATGGCCAAGCGGAAAATACCCAAAATAGAAGGAGAGGATATTCTTTGTTGGGGCCACCGCCCAAAAGGCACCTACAGCACGCAGGAGGCCTACCAAATCATAACTCAGGAAGACCCTCCTCTTACTAACGGACCCTGGCGCAAAATATGGAGTCTTAAGCATTGGCCAAAAGTCACTATCTTTCTCTGGCTAGTCTACCACTCCAGCTTTCTTACTTGGGACAACCTTTCGAAGAGAGGTTTTGTTGGGCCCTCCATATGCCTCTTGTGTGAAAGTGCAGAAGAAACCATGAATCATCTTTTGAATTCTTGCTCCTACACAGCCCAACTCTGGGATCAGGCGGCAATCATCATGCGTAAGTCAGATCGACAAAGAGAAAGTGTAATTGATATCATTGCAGACTAGAGAGATCAGGCGTTCCACTCCCCCCTCCTTAATCGGATATGGAAACTCCTTCCGGGCTTCATCCTATGGCAAATATGGAAAGAATGGAATAGAAGGATCTTTCGAAACCTATCACGTCCCTGGAAACAATGTTGGCATCAATGTCGCAGCCACATTTTGGAAACCATATCTCTGCAACACTGGACCGACGATAATGGGGGCAGCATTCCTTCTGAACTTTTAATCCTCCAACATTGGTAGCCTATTCCTTCACGCCCTCCTCTGACCCTCTCTCCTCCATCCATCCACATCACAAGCCCCTCCTCTTGGTCCCCCCCCCCCAACCCCCTTCATAAAACTCAACTTTGATGGAGCCTCTAAAGGCAACCCAGGAGCTGCTGGTTATGGAGCAGTCTTTCGCAACCACTTCGGGCACATCCTTTTAATTGCTACAGGATACCTGGGGCACTCCAAAAACAACGCAGCAGAGCTCTGGGGACTCATCTGTGGGTTGCAATTGGCCAGTGACCACAGTTTTAATAATTTAGTAGTTGAGGGAGATTCACAAATCATCATCAATCTGCTACAGAGAATTCTAAACAGAGCAAACCTGGACAAAATCACACCTAGCTGGAGGCTCTCACATGGCTTACAGATTCTCACCAACCTCATGAAACCAACACAGGCAATCATCCCTGCCCATGTTAGAAGGCAGGCAAATCAAGTTGCAGACGAGCTCCCCAATTTAGGCACCACTTGGACTGGTTCTGAAATCCTATGCATTTCTGCTTTGGAACCGGAGCATCCTATTCTCCAGCAATGCAGCCGCAAAGATGGCTTAGTGGAATCACCCCCGGATGGGGTGATATTGCATCCCATGCGGCACCATGAGGAGGCGAGGGCTGACCAGCAAGGCACCACACCACGTGAAGGGATCGTGCCTTTGGGCGCCACCCTATGCAGACATTAATTTTCCATTAACCATGGAACTAGGTGCATTACAACACAACCTCTCTCCCCATTATGCTCATTCCATGTCCGAGCTCTGTTGGTTTCTTGTCTTTCCTTGCACGAGCCTCACCTGGTTCTCCTCGGGGCAGTCTACGGGTGAATTCTCCGCAATCTGCGAGTTCGTTGGTGTTTTTTTCTGGTCGCAAGCTCCCTGTCGCCGCCCCTGCTACCCAGCGCCCCCTAGCCAGCACGAGACGTGTCCCATGCCTCGGCCTTGAGGGTTCCCACGCAGAGGCTCTCCATGGAGACCTCGCCGCCCCCCCGTTTCGCCGCCAACGTCGCCTTCATCCTGTTCTTCCCCCCTCATCTTGTCAGACACAGTTCCTGCTTCTCCCAACTTGGCTTCAGACTGAATGGACGGTCTGGCTATTGTCCCCTAGTTGCCAACTCCCAACTTGAGCCACATCCCGGAATAGCCTTCGTGCAAAGCTCCACCAATACCAACTCTTACCTTAGCCGAGCTAACTATGGCAGAACCACCTCTCGGCAAGCCATGGCGCACTAAACACCAGGCCCAGAACCCCTTCTCTAACGCTCAAATCAGGGAAAGCTTGGCAATCATCTTCGGTTTGATCTTCGAGCTCGACCAGGGGGTGGACGAACTCCAATTCTGGGTGCTCGCCATGGACCGTAATGTCGCTTCATTACTCCAGCTCCTTACCTCCATGCGTGAAGCTTCTCCCTCAGACCCTGATGGTGAGACAACTACAGTGAACCCCGCGAGCGAAGCTGACGATGGGAAGACTCCGAAGCCGAGCCTTCCAAGAAAGGAGCCAGATGGAACCCAGCATGCAAAGCACGCACAGGAGATGGAAACGGGACAGGAAGGAGCACAGGATACTCAGATAGTCGTTAGCACTGAAGGAGGAGTGGACGTGGTAAAGCGTTGGGATGACCAGGTGACTTACATCGAGGAGGAGCCTTGGTTAGAGGTGGACCACAACACCTGGCAAGGCTACCGGGCAAGTGTATGAGGTTTTTTTTAGAACTCTATGGTTTCTTTTGATACTTTTACTCTTAGATAATGTCCAGTCAGCTTGAACAGGCCATTTGACTTATCAAACCTTTTGTTTAACTATCATGCTGGCCGGACTGGTTTCCCCTCTATTGGGGCAGTTCGGTAACTACAGTTGGTATCCTATCTGTATTGTGTATCTTTTTTGGTCCAGGGAGGCCCTTTATATCTAATATCACTCACTTACTTACAAAAAAAAACATATCAAGCATAGTATAATAGAGGATAATGCATGCATTTTTACGAAAATATTAGCATAATTATATTTTTAATCATTTTGAAGTCTTGAAAAACATTTATTTGCTTTGAAATGAAGCTTTATGAATGCTCCCTTTTAGGTAATTTGTTGTTTTAGATCAAAATAACAAGTTCTCATAATGGTGAGAATTACACCAAATGCATTCAAATCATCTATTCATATTTTACTGAAGAAAGTATTTATTTCTTAATTGTAGATGAACCATTGCCAATTTTACTAATTGCTTCTAAAGTGAGACTTGACAAAAGAAGCCAAACTTTGAATCCTATTTTCATTTTTGTAAATAAATATATTGCCCCATTTAATTGTGAGACTTAGCATGGGTGAATGCAAGTCTAATTGTGGGCATATGGAGATGGTGAAGGACTCTCTATATGAATTATTGTGTATGAATTTGAATAGATTAGAGTATTTCACTAGAATAAAAAAACATATATGTGAGACTACTTTGAGTCAACTATATCACCCACTATTAAATATGCATGTAGGTATGATATTTCAAAAGATTTTAATGCTAATGTTGAGGATATTAAATCTAAATCTAATGAAAGGGAACCACTTTGGTTTGTTCTACCTTGTTATGGAAAGTGTATGTTATTAAATGTTGTGATAGAAAATTATTTGAAACAACGCTCAAAGAATTTTGCAAAGATATAGATCCTCGTAATTCAAGAATTTTTCATGTAGTAAAAATATCCAACCTCATTCAAGAGATTGTTATCACATTTTCACACACTTGTTATGTCATTCTTCCAACGATTTCCAATTGATTATCGACAATAATGCAATGTGAAAAACATAATGTGAAGAATCATAAGGTCTTTGTTAAGAAAAATAATCACCATTTTAGATAATGCTAAGTACCTAGTGTTGCGATATATAATCTATCCTAGATACTAAAGAATTATTTCTTACAAGTGTGTAGTTTGTAATACCTAATATGAGGAATCGTAAGGTCACTGTAAAGGGAATTATAGAACATGATGTGAGAATCATAAGATAAATATAGTGGGAGGGAAGAGAAGAGAAAATAAATAAACTATGGAGATGAAGATTTTTAAGTGTTTAAAAAATGTAAACATTTTGAAATATATTTTATAGATAAGAAACCATTCGAAATCAAAGTAATAAGTTATCATAGTGGTAAGAATTACATCAAATGTGTTTATCTCGTGTATTCCTTTTATAAAAGAAATCATTTATTTCTCAGATGTGGATGAAACATTGTATATTTATCCATTTTCTATTGAAGTGATGTTTCATGATTTTATCAAGCCATATTTGTGATATTTGAATTTTGTTGATCATTGGAGCCTTAAGAAAAAATCCAAAATTCAAGCCCTATTGTCATCCTTGTAGATAAACACATTACCCAATTTCGCTATGAGACTTGGCATGGATGAATGCAAATTTGATTGTGGGAATATAGAGATAGTGAATGATTCTTTACATGAATTGTTATCTATGATTTTGAATGGATCAACATATCATAAGAATATCAACAAACATATGTTACGCTACTTTGAGTCAAAAGTATTTCCAAGAAAGACGTTTTNTGTATTTCAAGTTTATCTCATTGTGGGTCTATCAAAAGTATTCATAGTGGTCCATATGACAAACTTATTTGGGACCTATTCCATTGGATTCCACTTTTCTCTCTGATTGCAGTCATCCCCTTCATTTTTAATCCTTTTTGCTTCAATGGACCCTACCCCTTCTGAGTTTCCCTATTTTTCTTCCTATTCCATTATATTTCCCTTCAAGCACTGATCATCATGGTACCTATCACTTCTAAGTATTTTTTTTGTGGTCCCACCCACCCATTCTTTTTCCCTTACACACACGTCCCCTCTCCAAATGGCCACCACTCGCAACCAAGAAATCCAAACATCCATCAATCAAGCCCATGTATCCATTGAACATATCACAACTCAGATGGATTCTACCAATTCCCACATTGAAAAATTAGAGCACAAATTTAACAACATGGAAGCCAACGTCACAATCCAATTGACCTCCCTCTAGTCTGTTGTCAATCAATTGTTGAACCTCCCTATGGGTCTTTCCTCATCTGAACAACTCGATGTTGTTGATTCCTATCAGTCTCTGCATTTTCACTCCAACTCCTTTCATCGTGAACCTCGTCTTCCCTACGTAGAGGTCAATAAATTTGATGGCTCCGATCCTACAAGTTGGGTCACTCAAATGGAGCATTATTTTTCTTTGCATGGTATTACAGACAAGTTGTCCAAACTTCACTATGTTGTCCTCTATCTAGATCCTGAATGCTGGCAATGGTGGGAATGGAGAACAAATTTACGTCAGGGGTATATTGTTTGGACCCAGTTTGTTGTGGAGCTCTATACCCACTTCTATGCCCTCTTTGATACTAATACCCACTATCTCAGTCATTTGAACAAGTTGAAAGAGTCAGGAACAATGGAAGACTTCATCACTTCTTTTGAGCATTTGGCCCTTCGAACAGAGGGCATATCAGATGTGTTCTTATAATTCTTTATCAATGGTCTCAAGGATGAAATTCGATCCTAGGTACTCATGGACCACCCTCCAACTTGGTTGGAAGATAAGCAACATGCTAAATAGGCCCAACAAGTTATTTTTTCCTAGAACAAAAAACCCCCTTTTGTTCCTCGCCCCGGCCCGCTAATCCTAACCCCTTTGTTACTCCCCTCAAGGTCTAGAAACTAACTAGGGATAAAATGGTTGAACGCCAACTGAAGGGTCTTTGCTATAATTATGATGAAAAATATTTTCCCGTGCACAAGTGTAAGGAACAAAAACTATTTATGGCCATCTCTGAAAATGCTCTTAAAGAGGATGTGAAAGTTCCCCTTGTTGAAGAACCCTCCCTTCCCGATGCCACCCAGAAACCTACTAACCCACCTGAATTTGACCCACTTATTTCCTTGCATGCCCTCACTGACTTCTCTTCCCCACAAACGCTCAAGCTCATTGGCTACATTAAGCACATGAAGGTCATCATCCTTGTAGAGAGTGGTAGCACCCACAGTTTTATTCATCATCGCATTGCCCAGAAAACCAATTGCTATATTTGTGTTGTTAATAATTTTCAAATCATGATAGCCAATGGTGGGTCCGTTAAATGTGGTGGACATTGTGAAAATGTTCATCTTCAAATTGGACATTACCAAATGAAATTTCATATGTTTTCCATTGACATGGGAGGTTGTGACATTGTGCTAAGTGTTGAATGGTTACGCACTTTGGGTCCCATTCTTATGGATTTTAAGGAATTAACCATGCAATTCCAACAGGAAGGATAAAGGTATCAATTCCAAGGTATCAAAGTTGGTTCTCCTAAGATCATTAGGTCCCATTGTATGGAAAATATCCTCAAGAAAGACCACTCCGACATCATTTCTCAACTCCATTCTATTCAAGCCATTGAGACACCCTTTGTGCATCTTGACCTCCAAGATATCCTTTCCAAACATCAAGCTATTTTTTCCACCCCTTAGGGACTTCCTCCTTCTTGTGGTGTTCATGATCATTCCTGATCAGGGGATCAAATTTTTCTCAAAAATTCAAAGTGCTTGGAATCGCTTCAAATTGAATGAGAGCATAGGCCTCGTCGTTACGAACCCAACGCAACTCATTCGGGTTCAAATGGACGTCGGGAGTGAGAGATATTGTGATCTGTTCGAATCGTCAAACAGGCAAAAAAAGGGATGCTATGTTGGTTGTGGAGCCTGATTATCTTCCTGATTCAAAGGTTATTGCTTTCAGCCATGTTTATACCCCATGAAGTATTTACACCCCATAAGTATGTACACTCTTCCACGCGGGGGAGTGCAGAGGGGTGGTACCCACTCTGCGGGGTCCGAGGGGTCCATCCCCCTGGCTGGGGGGTCTGGGGGAAAGCGGGCCCCCAACGGGGGTTCAGGGGAAGCATCCCTCGATGGGGGTTCGGGGGCGAAGCCCACAAAGAAAAAATTGCCTTGTAAAAGTATATTGTAATTTCATTGTAAATCTGGACCGTTCATTATAAGATCGCAGATCTAATGGTAGAGATTATGTTAGGGTTTTTTTCCCTAGAAGGCAACCCTCTTTTATGAGGGAAATGTATTGCGGCTATAGAGGATGGTGAATATTGTATTATGAGAGAGGAGAATGTGAGAGAAAGAAGAGGAAGTTACAGCGGGTTTTGATGTAGGTTGTATCCCTTCATTTGCTGGATAATAATAAAGAAAGGACCTGGCAATTTCTCTGGTGGACGGAACCCACACTGGGTGAACCACGTAAATATGTGCCTCTCTTGTATTGTGTGTCTTCTGTGTTTTGTTTCTGCATTTATTTTATTTTATTGCTCTGCGGTCCTGTTTTTCTAACAATTGGTATCAGAGCATAAGGTAACTCACAGGAAAAGAGGGTTCCTGGTTCGAGTGGGAGCAATGTCAGAAGATGGAAAGTTTAGGGTCGAGAAATTTAACGGCCAAAACTACCAGTTATGGAAGATGCAGATGGAAGACTATTTA
>ML810364.1:67493-90408 GCA_009831015.1 Picea engelmannii
GAATAGCTTTTCATCTGCAAACAGATGGTCAGACAGAGGTGGTAAATCGAACAGTGGTACATCTTCTTTGTGCTTATTGCAGCAAGCATCCTAAACTTTGGGATGAGCATTTACACTACATTCAGCATGCTTACAATCGAGCTAAGCACTCTTCGACTGAAACGTCGCCATTTGAAGCATGTTTTGGCTATTTGCCCAAATCTCCTTTAGATTTTATCTTTGGGAAGGATATTGCTATCGATGGTCAATCTGACATTGATAGGGCAGAAAAGTTCATTGAACAAATTCAGTCGATACATCAAGTGGTGCAAGAGCAGTTGGAAAAGAGTCAAGCCAAGTACAAGACGAGACATGACAAGCATCGTGTTGATCACAGTTTCCAAGTTGGAGATGAAGTTTGGCTTTACATCAATAAAGAGAGGCTTAAAGGAGAAGGTAAAAAATTGAAACTGATTCTATATGGTCCTTTCAAGATTATGGACAAGATTGGTAACAATGCCTTTCGTTTAGATTTGCCTCCTTATATGCAAATGTATGCAGATGTTAATGTTGAGAATTTGAAATTGTATGAGCCTCCGTTGATTGATGATCATGGAGAGCATGTTCAGATTCCTTTTATCGATGATTTTTCCCCAGAATATCTTACAGAGCTGCATGAAGACACCATCCTTGACAGGAGAATGCGAACTTCAAAACGAGGAAATGTGGAGTATCTTCGACTTGGTATTAAAGGTACAAATCCGAGCAAAGCCAAGTGGATTGAGGTTGGAAGGGTGAGGGAACTATACCCTCATCTTCACATAGACTGAATATAGTATTTTGGAGGTCCAAAAGCTTCCCAATGGGGAGGTGTGATCAGGGGATCAAATTTTGCTCAAAAATTCAAAGTGCTTAGAATCGCTTCAAATCGAACGAGAGCATAGGCCTCGTCATTACGAACCCAATGCAACTCATACGGGTTCAAACGGACGTCGAGAGCGAGAGATATTGCGATCTGTTCGAATTGTCAAACATGCAAAAAAAGGGACGCTCACTGTGCAGTCCATACAGGCTGACGTAGAAGAGTTCGTACACTGACGTGGTAGAAGTTATGTGGCATTTTTTGATTGGCTGACAGTTGGGCGAATCATGTTTCGACACGTGGAAGTTTTTGGTTTGTGGTTGGATGCCATGTGGCCCAATCATGGGCTGCCACATGGCATCATTGTATTGGTTCAAAATTATATGGAGTCTATGGGATTCGAACCCCGGACCTCCCCCACCAGTTAAAGCCTTTGTAAAGTCTGCCCTGCCAATGGGCTACACATTGTTCCTTGTTAACTATATGCGTTTGAATGTATTTGAATTAAAGTAATGTTTGTTATGGCGGGGGGTCGAGCCGGGGCTTAGTCCCGACCCGTGGTTCTATTGTGTTAACATGTGACCATAACCATAACATATGCGCGGGAGTTGTATTATAAATGGAGCCCAGTCCCGGGGTTAACACATAACCACAGTTCAAACGCGTGGGGTTTATGTTTAAGCCTCTGGTCACATGACCTATGGCATGTGACCTTGCCATGGAGCACGCAGGGAAGTTATGATTTAAACTTAGCCCTTTTTATATTTGCGTGGGGTCACATGGACCCATGTGCCCACGAGCTTGGCGGTTAGGGGCTGGCGCGCCCATAACCATCCTACAGTTCGCATCGTTGGTGCAGTTGCGTTCGGTGTCTGGTTTTTACGCTTTAAATAGCATGTGTGCTAGGTTGAATGGACAAGGGTGCAATTTGTAGATGCAGAGACAACAAGCTTGAAGAGGAGACTTCAAGGAAGCCTAACTTCTTCGTTTTTTGGCCAAACGAGGTGCCTAAAAAGCCTAGCTATGGGGTTTTTGGACGCTCTGAAGCCATTGGAGCAGTCTGTTGGTAATTTTGAGCATTGTAAATCACGTTTTTGAGCACTTTGAGAAAATAATAATAATGATCCATTGGAAGTTGGACCAGGATATGTAGCCCAAGAGAGGGGTGAACTCCTTTATCATTTGTTGTTTTATGTGTTTATGTTCATTGATTATGCTGTTGTTTATTTGCGTCTTAAATGAGTAAATCCTATTAATGATGTGTTGCAAAGTTGATCCATTTTCTTTTAACACATAAAATTTAACTTGCAAATATTTTCAAGAATTCAAGTCTTCTTCATTTTTAGATCAATTCCATTCCCCTTGTTCCTGGCAGTCTTCCTCCCAATGTTCGCCCTTATCGCCAACCCTTTTCCCAAAAGAATGAAATTGAGAAAATAGTGCAGGAATTTCTTCAAGCGGGTATTATCTTCCCCAGTACTAGCCCTTATTCTTCCCCTATGGTTATAGTACTTAAGAAATAAGGTACTTGGCACATGTGTCTCGAATTTCATGCCCTCAATAAGCTCACCATCACAGATAAGTTCCCCATTCCTATCATTGATGATCTTTTGGATGAGCTGAGTGGTGCTCAGTACTTCACTAAAATTGATCTGCGTTCTGGATACCACCGGATACGTATGCAAGAAGCTGACATACCCAAGATGAACTTTCGAACTCACGAAGGTCACTATGATTTTTTGGTCATGCCCTTTGGCCTGTGTAATGCTCCCTCCACCTTCCAAATCCTCATGAATCGTGTCTTTCATCCTTTTCTCCATAATTTTGTCTTAGTTTTCTATGATGATATTCTCATCTATAGTAAAACTTGGCAATCTCATATTTCCCATGTGGATCAAATTCTCCATCTACTCTCACAGCACCAAATTTTCCTCAAACAATCTAAATGTTCTTTTGGCACCTCAGAAGTCGAGTACTTGGGTCATCTTGTTGGCAAGGCCAGTGTCAGGGTGGATCCTAAAAATATTGAAGCTATGCAAGATTGGCCTCACCCAAAGACTCTCAAAAGCTTGCATGGATTTTTGGGTTTAACCAGTTATTATCTCAAGTTTGTTAAAAATTATGGCAAGATTGCAACACCTCTCACTGCTCTCCTTAAAAAGAATTCTTTCACTTGGACTCCAACTACTGCTTAGGATTTTCAAACCTTGAAGATGGTCTCCATTCCTAGCCCTTCCTGATTTCACAAAGACCTTTGTCCTAGAATGTGATGCTTCTGGGAAAGGAATTGGTGTTGTCCTTATGCAAGATGGTCAGCCTTTGGACTTTACCAACAAACAACTATCAGAGCGAAATTTGGGCAAATCAATATATGAAAAGGAAATGTTGGCTATTATGCATGTCGTGGATCTTTGGTGCCCTTATATATTGGGGAAACACTTCCAAATTAAGATAGATCATCAAAGCCTAATGTATTTTATGGAACAATGTATTTCCTCCCTAGAGCAACAAACATGGGTGAATAAGCTATTTGGATATGATTATTAGATCATTTACAAGAAAGAAAAAGGAAATTTGGTTGCTGATGCACTTTCTAGAAAATATGAAGATGAAGGGTCCCTTTTTCTCTCTCCTTCACTGTACTAGATTGGTTCCAAGATGTTCACCAGGAATGGCTACAAGATCCTAAAAGTTCGTGTCTAATACAACAATTACAGTCCAATTCTCCAGTCCCCCCATGGTACTCTTCGCTCAATCATGAGATTCGATACAAAGGCCATTTGTATTTAAGTACACAGTCAAAACTTAAATCCACAACACTTTCTAAGCTTCATGCTACACCCACAACTGGGCACTCAGGGTTTACCAAAACCTATGACCAGGTCAAACGTTCCTTTTTCTGGGATGGTATGAAACATGACGTTCATAATTTTGTGGCTGAATGTGATGTGTGTCAATGCAACAAGGGAGAAACATTTAAATCTCCTGGCACACTATAGCCGCTTCCGATTCCACCTGCTATTTGGTGGGATATCTCTATGGATTTTATTGTCGGCTTACCTAAATAATCAGTCATCATGGTGGTAGCTCATTGTCTTTCCAAGTATTTTGATTTATGTGCTCTTCAACACCCATTTATTATATCCACAATGGCTCAACTATTCATGGATCAGATCTTCAAGATTCATGGCATGTCGCATTCTATTGTTTCTAATCGTGACCCAACTTTCACCAACAATTTTTTTCAATAACTATTCAAGCTCCAAGGCACCCAATTGCATCTTATCACAACTTATCATCCCCATACTGATGGTCAAATTGAATTTGTCAACAAGTGTTTGAAAACATATTTGAGGTGTTTTTCATCAGAAAGGAAAAATCAATGGGCTCAATGGTTACCAATAGCTTAATGGTGGTACAACACTTCTTACCATACAACTACTCGCATGACTCCTTTTGAAGCGGTATATGGACAAAATCCACCTTCAATTCTCTCATATTTTCCAGGTGTCTCAAAGGTCAAGGTGGTTGACCAAACGCTTACAGTTCGAGAGGATATTCTCCGTACCTTCAAAGAGAATTTGGTCATAGCCCAAAATCGCATGAAGCAACAAGCAGATCAAGGTTTCTTTGAAAGTCAATTTGCAGAAGGGGATCAGGTGTTTCTTTGGCTGCAACCTTATAAGAAAAATTCCCTCAAGGATGACCATTGTCAGAAACTGGTGCCCAAATTTTATGGTCCTTATACCATTCTCAAGCATGTGGGACAGGTAGCCTATCAGTTAGCTTTTCCTATTCATTCTAAGCTCCATCTTGTTTTTCATGTTTCCTGCTTAAAGAAGGTGATTGCAACTAAGTACCAAACTCAAACCAACCTTCTTGAGTTGGACGAAGAAGGATCCATTTGGCTACAACCGCAAGTAGTTTTGGACCAACGTGAATGTCATCTGCGTCAGCGAACCATCAAGGAAGTGTTATTCCACTGGAAAGATACAACTCCAACAGATGCCACTTGGGAACCAACTGCTATTCTGCAACAATTTTCTCATCTCAAGCCTTGAGGACAAGGCTGTTTTTAAGGGGGAGGACATGTTAGGGACCTAACGCCTCATGTAGGTAGAATAACATATTTCCATGTAATAAAGGTCAATATTAATAAGGCCTAGAAATAAGGAAGAATAAGTCCAATGTAAGAAGAACTAATAGAATCTTTCGCTTGTAGATGGATATTCCTCTAGATTGTTATTTTGATAGACATATTTAGTATAAATAAGAGTCGAGGGTATGTGAAGTTTTATCTTGGATATTATTGTAATAGAGCATTGCTCTGCTGGAGGTTGCCCCCTTAAAGAGGCAAGTGAACATTTCTCTCAGTAATCAAAGTTCTCTTTCTGGTGTTATTCTGGTATTATTTTGGTATTATTGTGGTGTTGTTCTAGTTATATCATTGTTTATTTGCCATCTCTAGCTGATTATTGCTATTCTGCATACTATTTTATAACTGGAATATTACAATATTCATTTATGATTTAGTTATCAAATCGGTCTAATGCATCTTTAAGTAAAGTGCATTTCTTTAGTATGAATTGTAATTATCTAATTTGATAGATATCATTATGTTCTAGACATAAAGTGATAAAATGATTCATCTTTTCCTCGATACTAACGACTATATTGTTATGTAGTTTATCACTCGATTGAGTCATGATCTATATTTAAAGAGCATGGAGGGTCATTTGTTGATGATTGATTATGAGAAACTCATATGTAAATTAGTTTACTTTTGAATTAATATATTATCTCAAGTGGTTGTGTTTGTTGGGCATGTGGACTATTTTCCTTTCTGAGGTTGTGTATTAATCTTTGGGGCTGTGTATTAATCATTGGGGTTGTGTTTATTGGGGTTGTGTATTAATATTTGTCCTATTTGTGTGAGAGATTTCCATGAGGTAGTTGAATTGTGTGGATATACTCTATTTATGAAACATGGTATGAGAGCCCCTATAAAGGCCCTCTCCTATTATTGATAAAGATCTTGAACCTCTATTGATGCATGCATCAAATGAATTTTGAATTATGTTGTTTCTTATCATTTCTAGGCCGAGCTAACGTTCCAATGTGTTTAGAGAATTGTTTTGAGTTGGAAACATCTTTTGTTTCACCCAAAATGGTTTCCATTTGCCTAAGATACAACATTTTTTTAATCAAATTTGGAGGTATACAATTTCATTACAGGTTTTAAAATATCTTCCACTCTGTACTAATATTTCATATTGATTTTTCTGTTTTTTCTTTCTAATTTTCTCCCTTTCTGGTCTAACTGTGATCTAAGTAAATTAGAAATAGATAGTATTTTTTTTGTACGCTCTTCTCACTACGTTTTTTGTGATCTCATAAAAATAGAAATAGGAATAAAACTTGCATTTTCTAGGTATATTAATCCAGATGTAACCTCAAGCTCATGAAGTTTCAGATTTGTTTTTTTGTGTGGTAGTACATGGAAGTTTTTTTACAGGAAAAAAGAAGGGTTTTGGCGGTAAGCATGCACTTAGAGGCAAAGAGTAAACAAAAATTCCATTTTCATTCCTAACAGTTTTTATATATTTTGTATTAACTCACTTTGTTAAAAGTTACTTTACTTAATTAGAGGTATTGATTTATTTTTTTCATTAAGTTACTTTTTGAAAACAAATCTAACAACTTTAAGTTATTGTTCGACAACACAGGTATTCCAACAGAGGACGAACACCTTCAGTAACCACTCACATAACCAGATCAAATAATAACACACCGTTGTTTTCACGTGGTAAAACCCCTACGGGGAAACATCCACGGCCCTAGCCAATGTGTCCACTTGGAGCAATTTATTAATGCAAAGAAAAATATTATAGAGAGATTTTACATGAGAGTTTCTCACAATCGATCATCGGCAAATGACCCTCCATGCTCTTTAAATAGAGATCATGGACCAATCAGGTGTTAAGACATGGATCAATGGCTGTTAAGATCGAGGAGAGTATGAATCGTCAAATCACTCTATGTTGGGAACATATCATGGTCATTGGATTTCCTAAATACAAATGCATACTAATTCACAGTAAAGAAACACACTAGAAAACACACTTTTACCTAACGACACAATAAACCACGTAGATCTTACTAACTCCTAAGTGTCTAAATATACTAACATCCCCCCTTAAGAACAACTTGGGATAGGATTGAAGGATTTACAATAGTGACACAATAGGAGAAGGAAGGAGGCATTAGAGCCTATCCCCCCTTAATGACAACTTCATGAACTCCTAACATAGATCAAAGTTTGGAGAACTTCGCTTTTGTAAGAGACTTTGTGAAAATGTCTACAACTTGATCTTTTGTAGGGAAAAAGAGCACTTCAATAACTTGATCATGAATGAGTTTTCTGATGAAGTGCATGTGTAGCTCTATGTGCATGTTACGCTGATGTTGAACTGGGTCTTTGGCGAGCTTGATGGCACTCTGATTGTCACACCAAAAGCTGGTCGGATGCTGGTGTTGGAATCCAAACTCTAAAAGGATCTGTCAAAGCCATAGGGATTCCTAACTTGCATTTACCACTACTCGGTACTCTACTTCTGTTGAAGAAAGTGCAATAGCTTGTTGTTTCTTACAAGCCCAAGTGACAGGTCCTGAACCAAGGCTAAAAACATAACTTGCAGTAGACTTCCGATCATCAGGGTTTCCGGCCCAATCTGAATCAGTGAAACCAACCAATAAAGGAGTCCCTCCTGAACTGTAATGTGTCTGGAATTGAACTGTACCATGAACATAGCGAAGTATCCTTTTAGCTGCTTTCCAATGGATTTCATGGGGTGTTTTCATATATCGAGCAACAAGACCAACAATAAAGGAAAGATCGGGATGGGTATGAGTCAAGTATAAGAGGCTACCAACTAACTGACAATACAGGGTGGCATCAACTTCAGGAGAAGTACGAGTGGCAGAAAGCTTGACTCCAGACTGGAAGGGAGAAGGGGATGTTTTACAATATTCCATGTGAAAGCGACGAAGAAGGTTACAAGCATACTTAGACTGGGAAAGAAAAATTCCTTCATTGGTTTGCAAAACTTGGAGGCCAAGGAAATAGTGAAAAAAGCCTAAGACTGCCATTTCAAATTTCTTCTTAAGGTTGGTTTTCACATGGTTTAAAAGTTTTGAGTCACTACCAGTAAGGATAAAGTCATCAACATAAAGGACAAGGATTATGAGATGGCTTCCTACTTTCTTGGTATAGACATTAGGATTAGAATGGAATCTAGTTAATCCAGTGGAAATAAGAAAGCTATCCATTTTGGAATACCAAGCTCGGGGAGCTTGCTTGAGACCATAAAGAGATTTCTTGAGTCGACAAACAAGGCTAGAGTCATTCTGGACATATCCAGGAGGTTGTTCCATGTAGATTTCTTCTTTCAAATCTCCGTGCAAGAAGGTGGATTTAACAACCATCTGATGGACCTCCCATTTATGTGAGGCAACAAGGGAAAGAACAAGGAAAATGGAATTCATTTTTTCTATAGGGAAAAGGTTTCATTATAGTCAATTCCTTCAACTTGGGAAAATCCTTTGGCAACTAACCAAGCCTTGTGTCTTTCAACACTTCCATATTATGCATACTTAGTTCTGTAGACCCATTTGCATCTAACAATTTTTCTTCCTTTTGGAAGAGGTACAAGATCCCAAGTATCATTTGTCATTAAAGAACGATATTCTTCATTCATTGTTGTATCCCAATCTGGATGACCTGAAGCTTCTGCAAATGTCTATGGATCATGAGTTTATGAAACTTGAGCGAAAAGAGAAGAGGCTCGTTGGAACTGTAAATGTGTCTGACGCTGATATGAAGGATCGTCGACAAGATCACCAGTTGCTTCTCGTGTTGAACAGGCCCATCTAGGAAGCAATGGACCTGGTGCTAGTTCAGGTTCAAAGGACTCATCTGGAGGAGGGTGAGCAGGCAGAGGTGGATTTTCATCCTCACTTTCATCATCTAAAGAAGAAACTAGATCATAAGAAGGCACAAATGTTGAATATGGCTCGCAGGTCGAAGAAGGCACAATCGTCGAATTAGGCTCGCAGGCCAAGAGATTTTCATCAAATTTAACATCTCTTCTAATAATAATTTCATTACATTGTGATTGAAGAAGTATGTAACCTTTGACATATTCAGAATAACCAACAAATATACACTTCTCACTTTTAGGCCACAATGCTTTCCTTTTCTCATCAGGAATGTGAGCCCATGTTATACTGCCAAATACATGGAAGTGACTTTTGAGGGACAAGGTAATCATCTAGATAGATTCACCCATGTAAAGACATATCATGATTTTGATGATGAGATTCCACATATTTAAGGGGGGGTCCATATCTTGGATTGATCTCTAGAATATCATTTTGAAGTGCCATCTACCCCTCATGAACAAGATCCAACCACCTCATTAGATCAAAAAGTTCAACTAGATGATGTGATTGAGAGGATTGAAAGGATTAACCTTGATGGGAATGCAACACCATGTCAATCAGTGGAGAAACTTGGACCATATAAAAAAAGTCCAAAGTGGCTCATAAATCTGCTTGAAAGTGTAAACATCCTAATGAGGTTGGAAAGATACATACCAAAAAAATAAATAAGAAAAGATGATGGAGGTGATGTAGATAATTCAGGTTTAGGTTATGTACATGATATGGATGTTTCATACTATTGTAAATTGAATTTATCTACTAACATTGAACCAAATTACTTTGAATAAGTTTTTTCTCATGACGAGTTGAAAAATTCCATGCAAAATAAGTATGGTGCTCTCATCAAGAATGGAACATGGAATTTGGTGGATCCCCCATTTGGAACCAAACCAATTGGATGCATGTGGGTCTACAATAACAAGTACAAATCAAATGGCTCACTTGACAAGCATAAGGCGAGGCTTGTGGAAAAATGATATGCATAGAAATAAGGTATAGGTTATGAGGAGATTTTTTCATCCACAATAAAATGGGTTACCATTCATGCATTGTTTGCTTTGGCATCATAGAATAGGTGGATGATTCATCACATGGATGTGAAGACAACCTTCTTGAATGGAGACTTGAAATGGAATGTCTACATGTATTAACCATAATGATTTGTTGTAAAGAGTCAAGAATGTAAGGTATACAAGCTCATCACGTATTTGTATGGCCTAAAACAAGCACCTCACATGGTATCAAAAGCTAACTAAGCATCTTTTAAAGATCAATTTCAAGAATTTTAATATTGATGATGCAACTTTGTTTGTCAAGAAAGTTGAAAAAAATGTTTTATATCTTGTGGTGTATGTAGATGATGTTTTGATAACAGGGAATAATGAAGAATATATTGAATCCATAAAGAAAGAATTGAAGAAGAGTTTTGAGATGACAATGTTGGGACATCTTCACTACTAATTGGGTATTGAAGTAACTCAAAATCCACATAATGTATTCATGTCCCAAAATAAGTACATTGGAGAATAGTTGAACAAATTTGGCAAGGTTGATTGTAATCCTCTCTCTACTCCAATGGAACAAAACTTGAAGATAACATCAAAAAAAGGGAATGAATTTGAGGATGCAACTAAATATAAACAACTTGTGGGGAGTCTTATCTACCTTACTACTATTAGAACACACATTTTATTTGCAGTTGGGATCCTTTCTAGCTTCATGAAAAAACCTTGTGAAGGACATTGGTGTGTTGCAAAGAGAGTTTTGAATTAATTGAAAAGAACTCAATACTTTGGGCTCAAACACTCTAAGGTGGAGGAATTCAAACTAGTTGGATATATTTAGACTTTGGTGGCGATAAGGATAATTGAGTGTCTACTCCATGATACCTCATGAGTCTTGGATCAATGACTATCTCTTGGATATCTTGCAAACAATCCATTCCATCATATTCCACTATAGAGGTGGAATATGTGGTTTCTATAGAAGAAATAAAGGAGATTGCATGGCTTAGAAAGATAGTGGAGGATTTCCAAGAGAAACAAGTGAATTCTACTCCAATTTTGATGGATAACACTTCACAATCAAGATATCGAAAAATCCTAGATTTTGTGATCGAACCAGGCACATGAAGACAAAGTAATATTTGATTCAACATCATGTATAGGCCAAGACTATTCAAATGATACATTATTCCACAAGTGAGAAAATTGCAGACATCTTCACCAAAGTGCTTGGAAAAGAAAAGTTTGAAAAGTTCACAAAGATGTTTGGACTTACAAACGCACCTTCAAATTAAGGGCGAAATGTTAGATACTTGATCCTTGGGATTATGGTACATCGTTAATATTATTTTAGGAGAAATATAAAGAGTCGTCGTCGGGATTGTGGTACATTGTAAATATTATTTTAGGAGAAATATGAAGACTCATAGGTGAATAGGAATAGTCAATAAGACTTCTTGGAAGATGAAACCAAAGGTCACTTCTCATTCTATTAATATATGACTCATTTTAATGAAAAACAGTTATCCATTGATTTTTTCATCAAAAATGTATTGTATATGGTGCTTGAAATTTATGGAGATTGAACTATGTGTTTTTTGGAACATCCAATATTTCTAGTGAAAAATCCACCCAAACTTATTTGTCCCTTATGATAGGTGGAACATCCAATAAAAACATTGAACTTTTCAAAAAACACACACAATTCAATCTCCATAAATTTCAATCACTAATGACCAACTATAAAACCCTACATACTCATAAATAAATAAATATATATATATATATATATATATATATATATATATATATATATATAACTTCAATGTGTATGTTTTTACAGCATTATTTTGCATCCCATAACTTACAACCTAATATCCAACCACACTATATCACACATATCTTGTTTTGTAGGTAAAGTATGTTTAGAATACTTCCATTGAGTGGATAGAGATGTGCATTCACTAAAGCAGGAAAAAGACTTTGCTGTAATTGAGGAGAATGGCATGCATGATGCACATTAAGTTTTTCTTTTTTAAGGTTGTTAACTAAATTTCAGCCGATACAGCTGATTCATTATCTTGTGTTGAATTTTACAGTCAACGTTCGAGCTGGCTTTTCTAAACATTGATAATTTAGATAAAATAACCCACCATATCTCAATAATTTAACTAATTGCATGATAAAATAATCCATCATCACAATTTAGATTTAACTAATTGCATGATAAAATAATCCATAAAATAATTTAACTAATTTAGATTCCTGAATTGCATATCTCAATTGTTTAACTAATTTAATAGTTTGATGCAGGATAAAATAATCCATCATCGTCACGAGATAAAGGTGTAAACCAAGAACTTGGAAGTTTATAATGACGGTTAATTGTGAGTATACATGAAAGAAATCCCTTTGTAGTTGCGCCCAGCTGCTATGATAATGTAAACAGGACCATGCGGATTTGTTTAGTCATTCTTTCAATGTCGGCGCCCACAAACGTGAGATTCGTTTTGTAAGGCGATTCGAACAGTTTTCTCATTAGCTAGCCTTAGATCTTTAAAACAAATTTCTTCTCATTGAATATCATTGTATTCAACGCACTGTTAACCCGCTTGCTGAACGCTAAACAAATCTCTTCTCATTGATTATTGTTGTATTCAGTGCACTGTTAACTCGCTTGTTGAACGCTCCATATTTGATAGTAGGTTAAACATTTTGAGTTTTTAATCATTATTTTTTTTTGCCATTATCATTGACCTTTGTGAAATCATCACAAACATTTTGTTATTTAATGTTACTTTCATTATATTTTTGAATGTATAAATAGATTCACTTTCCTCAAAAACCTGTAAAAATTGGATTATGCAAATTTAACAATTGAAATCTATAATTCCAATAATTTTTAACTAGATTTTGAGCAAAATTTACCCAAAAATGTAAAATCTAGAATGTTTAAACTATCTTTATGATTTGTCACAGTGACTCTAATGATTACTTCATCTAACACTAATGCATCCCACTTCGATAGTTATCACAAGAATAATATGAGGTAGAGGAATTTGATGATCTCCCTTGTGGGAGTAATACATTGGACCATATCTTTCCACAATGTATTTTAGGTTGGTTGAACAAATAATTTGATGGCCTAATTTATAAACTAATAGTCTATGAAACCATGATAAGTATGTTATAATAATAGGTGTGCTCATTTCACCGTAGACCATATAGAAATATTGTCACCCAACCATAGGCACAAAGGCCACCCCCGAGCACCTTAACCTTGACAAACATAATAATTCTGGAAGAAAACCCTAGAACCAATAGACAACCAAGGTAGCATACCTCTCTCCAAAGTTAGTGTACCAAGCAGAAAGTCCAAACCATAACCAGGAAGAAAGTCCAACCATAACGAGGCAGAAATTCCAACCATAACCAAATACCAAGTCACCATTGTAGCAGCTGCAACTCTCCTCCAGTCATGCATGCCACTTTTCCTTATGCAGTTGTGAGAGTGAGTGTGACAAATGAGCTCTAGCACCCTCTTATTTATAGTCCTCCAAGTGACCTAAGTGGGTCAACTTCTACTTATGGAGGATAATAATTTAATATGAATTATTATCTTGAATCGACTTGTCTTCTAATGTTATTTCCTAATCTTCTAGGGTTTCTTTTGCTTCCCAGAATATTCCAGACTCGTTAAAGGTTACACATAGAGGTTAATACCTCCCACAACTACAGTAATATCAACACTCCCTCCTAGCTAAGGAGGTATTAAAGACAATGCTCTTGAGAACAAACAAACCATTCACTGAGTAGCATCATCATAGCCACACATGCTATCTCATGATCAAATCACGAGCACTATCATCACTATCCAACTAGATAGTCTCTATCGAAATCAGAACAATGTCATCTAATAGAACACAACTGTGTCTATTCATATTAGTATACAAGTATTATCTAGTGGTACACAATCACTCCTAGTAGCACACGAGTACTAACCAGTGACACATAGTCACTACTAGTCGATCGCATCCACCACAATAGCATACAACTACCACAACAATCATATCATCTCATATCAACAATGTCATGATATGAATTGAATAATATGGGCCACTCTTCCACTCACATCTATGAGATCTCGAAGAGCATCTGCCTTCGAAAGTTAAACATTATCCATGGGTTGTCTCAACAATTCTTCTCAAGCATAGAAGAATAATTGTCCCTGATTTATGAACCTGGACCATTCAACCTAACTGGGCGATTCTTCCGACACGATTCACAGTGAAACCTAGAGAGGATAAGTCTACCCTAGGGAATAACTATCCCTGATTGTTGAACCAGGACCATTCAACCTAAATAGGCCATTCTTTCGACACGATTCACAATGCAACCTCAAGAGAATGAGTCTACCCTAGGGAATGACTATCCAGAACATTTCCTATGGAAATGGTTGTCCTGCACTAACCTCCTACATAGGACCATTCTTCGAAACTTCTCACAACTGTGAACTTCAAAGGAATGACTTCCTGGATATGCAGACCATTCTGCTTTACCATTTCTCAGAGTGACTTCCAAGGAAAATGATTGTCCTAGACCATTTGCCCACACTAGCCATAAGGGGAATCATTTTCTACGGTACATCAACAATCTGTCGAACCATGACTATCCGTTCTACACCATTTTCTGAACTGGAAAATGACTATCCATAAAAAATATTGGACCACTTTCCAGACTGGAAAGTGACTTCCCAACCTAGACCATTTTCCAAAATGGAAAAATGATTGTCCATATATCAATAGCATATCATTGCTCCCTCCCAACATGGGGAGTAATCACTTCCCTTTCCAATAAAAAAGTCATTTCCACGAGTCCCAGCTTGTCCCTTAAGTATACAAACTTTTCAACTTGGACATAGGATTTACCAAAATATATTTTATCTGCTCATCAGTGGAGATATACTTGAGAACTACTTCTCCCTTCTGGACTTTATCACGCAGAAAATAATGCTTGATCTCAATGTTCTTTGACCTGTCATGGAACACTAGGTTCTCTGAGAGATTTACACATATTTGTTTATCACAATATATCACGATCGAATCCAACACCTGATAAAACAGTCCAAAAATGGCTTACAGAGCCACACTAATTCCGTACAAGCATCACAAGATACAATATATTTTTCTTCTGTAGTGCTGAGTGAAACAGACTCATGTTTCCTGATAGCCCATGATATCTTGGAAAATCTCAAAATGAAACATATCCAAGAAGTACTTCTTCTATTATCTGCACTCCCAGCCCAATCTGAATCGCTAAATTCATGCAGTTGTATATCATAATTCAAACATCCCACAAAGATGTTTCAAGGCATGCTTTGCAATTATTCAATTCTCATGGCTAGGTTCAACCTCGAACTGGCTCAACATGTTTATAGCAAAGCAAATGTATGTCCCAGTATTCATCGAATACATCAAGGAGCTAATCAATTACCGGTACAGGGACAGGTCTACTAGATCAGAGTCTCTCAACTTCTTTAGATATGTCATCATGGGATTTTTCCATGGATTTGCAATCCATCATCTCGGACTTCTGAAGAACCATTTCGACATAGTTCCTTTGTCCTAGGAAGTTTTCACCACGCTTATGTTGTACATGAGAGGCTTTGCACTAGGTTGCTTGAATCCATATAAGATCTTCTTCTATCTACATACATGGGTCTCTTTCTGGTATACCTCAAAACCTTGAGGTTGTTCTACATATGCTTATTCTTCAATTACTCTATTGAGATGAACAGTCTTTACATCCATCTGATGTAAACTCTAACCCATGGATACTGCAAGAGATATAATGGCTCAACTAGAGGTATATCTGGTTACTGGAACAAGCTATAATCATAGTATTCTCCCTCCTTATGGGAGAACCCTCTAGTTCTGAATCTTGCCTTGTATCTATCAATGCTTCCATTCATAAGTATTTTTAACAATTTCTCACATACATTTTTCTTCATCACAACTTCCTTCCATTCCTTCTGCTTCTAGTGGGTTCAAAACATGTTGGTAGTCTTATGATTCTTGGTATAATAACTGGTTCAATTGGTTGTTCTGACTTTTATTTCTTTCTTGTAATCATTGATTTTCTTCCTCATCTTCAATGTTGGAGTCTATGGAATCTTCTTTATATTCTATTCCCTTCCTTTTTGAAGGTTCCAACTTCTTCTTTCCAGCATAGGAACATAAATGTAGATGGACAACCAAGGATATTCAGGGCTTCTCTTCATGGTTGCTACTTCTAATGAAGAACATGGACACATACTTCATAGTCTTCATGGGTTCTTTAATGGGCCACATCATTTAGGATTAGCCCCCTCCTAATCCTAGCTTCATGCCTAAATGAGAAATATGCATGATCTTCTTTTGGAATTATGTAATCAAATACCTCCATCTGAGAGAGTCCATGCTTTCATATGCATCCTTCTTGCTTTCTCTAAAGTGTCACAAGTCTCTTCTAGTTTCCTCTTAATTACTTACTTCTTTCTAGTCTAACTCCTTTCAGTTCTCTTCAAGTTTGGTTCTGATTGCAACCCATCTGGAAATTGTTACTTATATAAAATTTTAATAGCTTCCACAGGAATTGTCACCAAAAATAGTCAACGTACTTCATCCTTTTCAAATACATTACTAGTAGTCATTGTGATGGCAATCCTTATCTTGTTCTTCTCCCATAGGTATTGTTTCATGGACACTGACCATCTTATCTGCTAATAAATATATAAACATGGTATGTATGTAAACATGGTATGTGCAAGGACTATGTTGCAGAAGAATATTGTTACCATGACTAGTAGAAGAAGTTTGTTTCATCCTGGTTGACGTTCTTTGAGGGTTCCTTTTCTTTGGAAACGATTTCTTCGTTTGTTTCCTTCATTTTATTTAAATCAGGACACTGGTTCCTGTAGTGACCATATTTTTGACAGTTGAAGCATTGTATTTTTGACATACCCTTTTCTTGATTTGGTTTCTTCCTTGAACCAAACTTCTTGTTATTCCTGAATTTCTTGAACTTTGTAGTGTAAGCTTAATCATCATCTTTCTTTTGGGATTTCTATTTTGTGCTAATCCTTGATTCTTCTTGTTCACAACAAGTCCAAAGTTCTCCAAATTTAGGATACTTCATTCTTTTTCTCATGCTTGTAGAAAATGCATCCCATGTCTTGGGAAGTCCATTAAGTACTATATTTACTAGTTCCTTTTCTGAAATGATTTCCTCAATAGATTGTAGTTTATTTCTTAACTAGGAGATTGTTACAAAGTATGATGTTATGATATCATCATCATTCATTTTCATGTCACAAAGCTCATTCTTCAAACTCATCACTTGTCCAATATTTCTGACTGAGAAGAGGTTAGTTAGGGAATCATACATCTTCTTAGATGAGAAATGTAGGGTATCAAATGGCGCTTTACATATTCCACTATGATGCTCATAGAATTGATTTTATTTTCCTTGAACTTCTCCATAACTGCAACGTTCTGATGTTCCTTTTCTTTTCCCGCTTCAAACTATGGTTCCATGATCTTTCCTTTCATGATATCCAACACTTTATTCTTGGAAAGGATGAGGTCAATCCTTGTCTTCCATGATCTGAAGTTAGAAACCCCCTTCTAATTTGTTTTTTGACTTCATAGAGTAAGTCATGACTACTTTGACTTGGTCAACTTTTGACTTTGACTTGGTCAACCTTTGACTTTGACAAAAATCTCAAATGTGATGCCTTGGCTTTTTGAGAGTAACAGAAGGTGCACTAGGTTATCCAGGAATTAGGTCAAGTGCTTCACTTAAGGTGCCTCAACACGAGGCTTAGGGTTTCGTTGTTGCAACAAAACTTTGACTGCAACTGTAACATCAACTAATCAAATCATCCCAATCTATCTTCGAGTGGTTAGATTGTATGAAGATAGTGTGGGACCATAACCTGTTAGAATAATAGCTGTGTGTGTTTCACCATAGACAATATAACAATATTGTCACCCAACCATAGGCACAAAGGACACCCCCGAACACCTTAACCTTGATAGACATAATAATTCCAGAAGAAAACCTTAGAACCAATAGACAACCAAGGTAGTGCACCTCTCTCCAAAGCTAGCATACCAAGCAGAAAGTCCAAACCATAACCAATTAGAAAGTCCAACCATAACCAGGCAGAAATTCCAACCATAACCAAAGACCATGTCACCACTGCAACAACTACAACTCTCCTCCAATTATGTGTATCACTTGTCCTTATGTAGTTGTGAGAGTGAGTGTGACAAATGAGCTCGAGAGCCCTCTTATTTACAGTCCTCCAAGTGACCTAACTGGGTCGACTTCTACTTCTGGAGGATAATAATTTAATATGAATTATTATATTTAGCAGACTTCTCTTCTAAGGTTATTTCTTAATCTTCTGGGGTTTGTTTTTCATCTCGGAATAATATAGACTCATTAAAGGCTACACATAAAGGTTAATACCTCCCGCAACTACCATAATATGAACAAAAGTACACCAATAATAACAAAATAAAAATAATCATTTTTTATTAATTTTCATTTTAACATTTAACATTTCGAAGAAATGTTGATCATAGAGGAAATTATTTTTAGAGGACACTAAGATAACTTGTTAAATAATATTAACAAAATAGTTTAGTGGGGTTGTTCATTCTTAGTAAGAGTGTTAAAAGTTTAATTTCTCAACAAATATTTAGAATATAAATTATGTTACAATAAAAATGTAACACTCATATCAGAAAGGCTCTAGTTAATTTGTTATTATTTTTTTCTAATAATTAGATGTTAGTGTTATCTATAAATTGATAATGGGATGCAACAAATAAATTGCATAAATGGGATTAGCATTATTAATTTATATGTCCATTCACTTTTGGTTTTTCTCACCAAAACAATGTCTTACTTGCAAACATGAGTGAACAACCATGAGAGAGTTACATTTAAAGCATGACATTATCGAGCTATTAAGGAAAAATAAATTATTCTTTAAATCTTACTATATAAGGTTTCACTTTGAAATGACAGGATATAAATTTAAATGCAACTACAATTAAAAAAAAATGGTGTTTTATGTTGTAATCATATTGTATTAATTTTGCCCGCAGGGGTGTAGACCGATTGACAAGTGCCATGTAAATGGAAGGAAATATGTAAAAAGAGGTCTCAAGGTCGATTCTCACCCCGATTTACTTGGAAGGCATGCTTGTGGGCTGTGTGTTCTCCCTAGGGGTTATAAGGCGGCATGATTTGACCCCATGTCACTACGTTCTCCCTAGGGGTTATAAGGCAACAGGATTCAACCCTGTGCCATGCGAGTACAATACTGTCGTTGTTACCGATTCCCCTAGTACAAAAAAAAAGAAATATATTGTATTACTTTTAACCATATTTAAAAAATGACATTATATAGTTCAATATTAAAGGAAAAAAAATATTCTTTAAATCTTACTACAGTGTTGAGCTTTGAAATGAATAGGATATAAATTTAAATGTAAATTTTACAAAAAGGTAAAAAAAAATAAGGTGTTTTGAGTTATAATCATATTGTATTACTTTTAGCTTATTGTTTTGTTTACAAGTATATTAAAAAAAAAAAATCTATCAAGTATGAAATACATAATAACATTTACCCTCAATTATATCATTAAAATTATATATATATAATGTGAAATACATCATAACATTTACCCTCAATTATATCATTATAATCAATTATATATATATATATATATATATATATATATATATATATATATAATAAAATAAGTGATAAAACATATTAACAAAATGGTTTACTTTCTCATTTTAGTCTTGATAACATATATTTAAGAAAACCAAAATGGGATCACTAAAATAATTTTAGATTCCTAATCTTCCAAATTTTTTCTAAAAATTTACATACCAAAACTTGTACAAAGTTACAACATGCATTACATGTCATCCAACTTCTAAACACAAAATAAAAATAATAAAAAACTTTGGAATATTTAAAGAAAAATCTAGTTTCATAGATAAAATGTGCATTGTTTCAACATGCATTACATGTCATTCAACTTCTAAACACAAAATAAAAATAATAAAAAACTTTGGAATATTTAAAGAAAAATCTAGTTTCATAGATACAATGTACATTGTTTCATAGAAGCTATTTTGAAAATTTAACTCTAGATACTTAATAGTTAAGATAGATCTAAATTGACATATATTTTTTTATTATAATTATGAGTCAACGTTATATTTAAAATATATATAAATTAACATATATTTTTTAATTATAATTGTGAGTCAACATTATATTTAATTAAATATAGTTCAACATGTACAAACATAACCATACCTTAAAACATCTATTACATATCGATACAATGACCCATAAGTTGCCTTGTTTATAGAGATAATATATATGTTTCTCGATTCTAGTGCAATACTCTAATCCATTTGAAGTCATACACAATAATTCATCACCATCTTTATATTTTCATGTAGAAAATCCTTCACCATCTTTATATGCCCACAATTAAACTTGCAATATATTTATTTACAAAAATGACAATAGGGTTCAAAGTTTTTTTTTTTTTATCAAGTTTCTAATAAATAACATTCTAATAATATGACATATATGACTCAATGCAATCATACTTCGAAAATAAATGTTTTCTTTTATATAATATGAATACATGATTTTAATGTAATTCTCATCACAGTAAGAAATTGTTGTTTCGGAAATAAATGTTTTTTTATATATAATATAAATACATGAATTGAATGAATTTGATGTAAGAAATTGTTATTTTAATTTGAAACAACACTTTACTTAAAGAAAGCATTCATAAAGCGTCATTTCAAAATAAATATATTTTTTCAAGATTTGAGAATGATAAAAAATAGAATTATGTTAATATTTTCATAGAAATACATGTAAAACTTCATTTTTAAACAAATAATTTTTTTTTGAAACTTGAAAATGATAAAAAAAAATAAAAAAATTATACTAATATTTTCATAGAAATGTATGTATTATCTTTTATTGTAATATATTCAAGTATATTGAATGTAATACACTTTCACTTGTATAAAATAAAATTGTACAAAATATGTTATTGTTATTAATGGTACTAGTAGACTAGACAAATTAAATATGTATTCTTTACGTCAATTTAAATTTATAGTGTTCACATTATGTTATGTAAATTATACTCTTATGTAAATTATACTCTTGTTAATGATTAATAAGAATTCTCGAGAAGAAAATTATATATATATTTGAAAACAATTTCACAAAACGTATTTTTTTTAATCACATTCGTAATAATGTTAATACAACATTATATGACTATGCATTTTTTTTAATCACTTTGATAATAATGTTAATACAACATTATATGACTATGAATAAAAAATTACCTCAATGGTAAATGATGCCAAAATAATGCAATGAATAAGAGATTACTTCAATGGTAAATGATGCCAAAATAATGCAATAGATACACGATTGATTCATGTGATGCATTGGTGATTCCAATATAACACAGCCAAGACTCAACTTCAACACAAAACGAATTATAATATTTTAAAATAGTTTGAACATCATTATTATGATGGAAAAAGATGGAAATGTGAAACAAAACCGACAAGAATACAACGCTGGAAGGAAAAAAAATCCTCAACTAGAGAGATTAAGGGCTATAACAATGCAAAGCATCAATATTAAAATCCTAAAAATACAACGTGAAAACCAAGTAGGAAAAAAAATACCTCAACTAGAGAGATTAAGGGCTATAGCACTGCAAAGCATCAATATTATAATCATATATTGGAGCAGTGTTAAAATAAAACTAAACACTTCAAATAAAGACAAAATGTTAAATAATATTTAATTTATGTATTAAAAAACTAAATTAAGCTAAATTATCAATAATATTAATAATAATTCATTAAATGTCAAACAAAAATATGAATATGTACATCAGTGATCTTCAAAATTAAAATACATGGATTATGATGGAAAACAAAATTAAAATACATGGATTATTAATGGAAAATAAAATAGTTTTTCAACTTTTACATTAAATAGTAATTTATATTTATAATGGAAGCATCAAAAGGTCACTTTGATTAGGAAAATAAAATGTTAATAATTACTCTAGAATGATGTGAAAAACACTAATTAAAAAGACTTTTGCAAACAAAATGGAGTTAGTGATTTTTTTTTTCACTGATTTAAAAGTTATGTAAGCCATAACAATATAGAAGCATACACATATTTGACTAGAGTTAAAAAAAATTACACAAAATAGAAATATATTTAAAATAATTGAGTAATTTAAAAACTATAAATATTTTGTTAGATTTGTATTTAATTTTCATTTGTATTTAAATTTAGGTTTTTTTGTTTTAAAAAAAAAAAAACTTTATAAGAAAATTGTGAATACTTTCCTATGTTCCATAAATGGTATTTAGTGTAAATGATAGAATTTCAATAGACAAAATTGATTAAAGTTCATTACTGCACTTAATTGGTAGAGATATTGATTGAGACAAAATTCATTAAGGTTCATTACTACACTTATAGAGATATTGATCGACATAGGCCACAAAAGTAACTAATTTAAAGAATCACTTAAAAATTTAATTTATGAAATTTAAAACATTCAACCACTTCAAGTGACTTATCTAACTATTTAAACTCGGTCTAGCTATTTTATTGGTAAAGTCTACAAAGATATACATATCCTACCTGGACTCTATTTGAACATGTGACCTTTTAGGAAGAAACATATGTTCTTAACCATTAAACCTAATCTCTCAATAAAAAAAAAAAAAAAAAAAATTAACCATTAAACTCAATCTCTCCAAAATTTATTTGAACTATATCCAAGGTTAAAATATGACTCCAATATTTGGACTCTTATATCATTTCAAAACTCCTCCGGTGGCATGAAGAAGTCCTTTGGAAACTCCAAGGGCCGTTCTCCCATTTTAAACATACTTCATCACTCCCTATGTCATTTAAGTT
>ML810365.1:15486-36742 GCA_009831015.1 Picea engelmannii
TGCATCAGAGAGACCTTAATAAATGAATGGGACACCCGATGGACTGAGAGCAATGAAGGGGTACATTCCTTAGGTTGGGTAGGTCGAGGGGAAGAGAGCTGGTGGAAAATCGGGATAGTTGTTGGAAAATGGCAGTGGGTTGTGGTATTTTCTTAGCGATGAGTAGAAGATGGGAGATCACCCTCTTTTATAATTTCCTATCCCTAGATCGAGGGTGACTTGTTGTTGAGATTTGGACCAACAACTCTATGGTTGGGTGGAACGAACATCCCAAGCAGTTGGTTGCACAATTGTTTGGAATAGATAAGTGTTTTATTATTTTGATGAGTTATATTATGAGTTTAATTTTATTGTGCATTAGCAATGTGAATGAGATAGATTTATATGTTGTTTTAATGATTTATTAGTTTCATTCATGTGTTATTTCAACATGTTGTAGATGCATTTAGATAATGGTTAATATGTATGATTAAGTAGTTGGTAAGCTACGAGAACGTGTTTAGTAGAAGTTATATTATTTTTATGTGTATTCCACAATTAATAGACCTCAACTAAGATGGGGTACATTACAACATGGTATCAGAGCTCAGGTTTATAACACTCAGGTTGTATGGTCTAGATAAGTTACTCAAAAGCAGAATTGCAAGTTAATCTCTACAACTGTTTGATAGATTGGTTCCTCAAAGTTTGAGTTTTTTATTTTTCAGAGTTAGTCGGGGAGGGTCATGGTGGATCTGAGTAGAGAAACCCACAATGTTGGGCAAAATCTGGAGACAAATCTCGCACAAAGTCATCGGATTTGTAGCAACAATGTTTCCTTTGTAAATTTGAAGAGAAGTGGAACCTTAATAGAAGGAACCATGTGGGGTTGTTCTGTATCCAGATGTTCAATACATCTGAGAATCCAAACATACAAAGTATCAAACCACAGGGACTTTTAACCAAGTCTCAGATCCTAGATATGTAGTGAAAAACTGGAGCAGAACCATCGTTTGATCAAGACCATCAGATCAAATCATCCCTAACTATCAGTCATTAGATCTATCCAAAGTGGGTGGAAACAGAGACATCCAGGCATACAGAGTGCCTCACAGTGAAGTTGTATTGAAGAGGGGTGGATTTTGGATGCAAGACACTGGCATTCGAACATCCAGAGTTCTTAAGGCAAGTTGTTGTTATTGAGGGGCAGATGTTGAGTGTAGACTTTGACATCCGAGCATCTAGAGATACTCAAGGTGAGTGGTTATCTAAAGGGGCAGATGTCGGATGTAAAGTTGTGATGAAGTCAGATGCCATGTCAACAAGCCACCTTAGTGCTATGTCAGCATCTTGTCAGGGCCACATCAACAAGAAGGGTCTTAGCATGCCACATCAATAGGTTGAGTTAGATAACATGTCATATGACACGGCAACAAAAAGGTGTCAGTGGTTCCATGTCAGTTGCTAAGTCAACATGCCACATCAACATAAGTGTCAAAGGACACATCAGCAAGGCCACAGGGAAGTTTGTATGGGTGGATGTCGGATGTGGGGATTAGGCATCTGGGCATTCAAAAATATGGAGAAAATATTTATGTGGACTCTCTAAAAGTTTTGGATGCTGGATGTTGGGTGTGGAACCATGACATGTGGAACCATGAAAGGGAAGGTTGAAGATCAATCACCTATAAATCCCGCAAAGATCTGGACCATTGGATTTGAAATGATTTCAACTGTCAGATCTGTCAGGGATAAAATATCCCATTAAATATCGTGAATTTTGTTTTCCATGATCAATCAAGGTCGTTGATTTAGAGTATTCTCCACCATCTGATCTGGTGGACGTGCAAGTTGTATCATAGGTATGAGGATTCGGGGATGGGACCCACTCATCCTGAAACCAGTATTCAAGTGGCATGTGTCTCCATATCATTGAGTACACGTCATAATAGGTGGGTGAATGAGGAGTTTCCAGATGGCAGTTGGGTACAAGTGGGACCCACGTAAGTAGTGGAAAGTTATCCAGGCTATCTAGGGATCCAAAAAATTGAGTTTCTATATAAATGGACTTATTAAAAAGTCTTGGATCCCGAATGGTGGAACTTGGATATCTAGGTAGCGTAAATCTAGAGGTTTTGCAAAAAGGACTTTTAAAATGGTTTGAATCCTAGATGCCAGATATCTAGGGTTTTGGGAGAGGTCGGATGGCGGAGTCGTGGACCTTATTCTAGTCTGGACAGGAAGTCACATCGGCCATTCCATGTAAGCCAACACCAGTATGGAGGGGTCCACATGGATGCTAGGTGGCACGATGATGTCATTAAATGGAAAAATCCCCAGAAAACTTCAAAGAGGCATAAATTTTTTCTCCAAGCTCATATTGGAGCAAATTAATAGTTGATGGAAAGCTCTTGGAGAGAGGAATCCATTTATGAACCCAGAAAATTAAGCTTAGTAGTAGAAACTATAGCTAACTCTGAATAATATGATTGGTGGCCTTAAGGAGCAAAAAAAATTGTTGTAGACAGAGTTTTCTTGCAGAATTAAAGCTACATAAAGAAAGTTGGTTTCTGTAGGAATGTTACTATCCTATGGGATGCCCAAATATCTTCCAACCATGAGGAATAATTTAGAGGAATACATGTCAGCATGAGAAAAATGCAAAGGCAAAGTCCAATAGAAGAAGGAGCAAGGTGGAGCCAGTGGAGCTGGTTGAACTGTGAAGAGCTTGTAGAAAGAAATGTAGAGCTATAGAGAAGATATGAGAAGAGAATTTCTTGGAAGTAGTTCAATAAATGTTTTCCAGCAACAATACTTGTCAGAGAAATACTATGACAAGAAGGTGAACAAGTTCTTTTAACTCAAATTGGAAAGCATTGCCATAGAAGGGCATGAGAGATTTTTTTTTAAACTTTTGAGGTATGTAAACTTCATCTAGGAAGGAAAGGTCAATTTTTAGAGGTCCTTGAGTGGGTTGTCAATTTTTTACAAGGAAAATTTTTATTTTGAAGAGCCAAAAATTTAGAAGAAGCCATAGAAAAATCTAAATAATTGTAGGACCAGAGTTAAGGAAGTCTAGAGGACAGATGTGCATACCAAATGTGAATGCTAAGTAAGAAAGACCTTTGCAGGTGCAATTGGTACACATGAAGGTGAAAATCATGTAAACTTGAAGGGTGGTCAAATAACAGGAAAAAGAGTTTGAACCTGGAATTAAGGTTGGGAAGAGACACTCAAGGAAGGAGTGTTATGTCAAGTTTGATGCACAATATAATCAAGGGCTCAAGAAGAGTAGAGCCAAATTAGTATTCAACTACTATAGAGTCTAGATGACTTGCAAGGGTAAATCAACAAGGATTTTCTCCTGAAACATGAATCCAACAAGTGAAATATGGCATTGCATGCACTAGGAGTTAAAGTAGACCTCCTTAGTAAAAAATATAGAATTGTAGTAAAGGTTGCAAGGTTTGTTGCAAGAGAAAAGAAAGAATCCCATGAGGTGAGGTGTGACTCATGGAGTGGGTGAGTCATCTATGTATTCAAACATATGAATACAAGAAGAAAAATAATTGTTAGTTATGAACTAGCTACTTCTTTCTAAAAAGTACTTAGAGAATGAAATTCACTTATAAATTAGAGTTCACAGTGGAAGTAGGGTATAGGGTATAGAATTCAATGGCCGGAATAATAAAGGTTATTCATTGAAGTGCCAATAAGAAATATAACATTCCGTCGGGAGCATATTTGGTCTTGATCGAATAGGGACGATCTCCACAAGAATTTCTAAATGTAGTAAGGAGAAGTATTTTAATTTAGAAAGGTCAATGGACATCTAGAAATGATGTAAATAAGTGCCATAATGTTGATGGATAAGACAATTTGAAAATGATTTAGTGTCAAGATGATCAAATTATATAAAGTACATCATTCCAGGGTGTTAGAGTGTGTTTATCAACAAGAACATGGAAACGAGGACCTATAAGAATCCAAATACAACCATCTACAAAAACTTAAATAAATCAATAAAGTTGAAACAAATATGCACTAGAGAGCATAAAGAAAAGGGGGGCATACTTGTGAATATGCCTTGAAGTCTCATGCTAATAATGGTGGACAACCATAAGGAACACTAATGTTAAGTGTGTGTAGATATTCATGTACAACTTATGGAGGTATTCCATTTATAAGCATGCATCCACACTGTTGTGGAAAATACTTGAGTGTAGGGATGAAAATGCCATGTGAAGGCAGCTTATAAAATTCCTATGGAATTATAGGTGAATATTTGAAAGGTTACGGTTGTTTTCCACTCGTGATTGGAGATAATTTTGGGAAATGATAGAGGTGCAACAAGGAGTTTCATGCTGAGATAGTCCCAGGAGGAGGGGATGTATAAAGACCTTGTTGGAAGGTCAGTTCCAAGACTCGAGGACTGTTGCAGAGGTCCTTATTTTGTTTTGTTTTATGCCAAAGAATCCTAGATTCTGTTTTAAAAGCATGAATGTGTGTAGGGATACATATTCTCAAAGAAAAGTTGATGAGTTTGACTCTCATAGGAGTCATGTTCAGAATGCACATGTTTTGATTTAATTCATGAGACATCCATGATATTTTAACATGTTGTTTGCATCCAAGGAAGAAGGACACTTTGAATAAGAAGAAGTCGAAAAGAACTTGACTATACTACTCAAGGAAAAGAAGCAACCAAGACAAATAAAATGCAGAAGAGGGTCCTAGAAAGAACTCAACCATGCTAAAATTATAGACGATGCATAAGAATTGAAGGAAAGATTAGAGCCATTGAAGAGACAATTGTTAATGGTAATGATCTTGTGTAGAAGGAAGATGCAAGAAAGTTTCCTCTATTAACATTGGTGCACATATGAGCAGAATGATAGTGCATAGGGATACAAAGATCTAGAAGGGCTCAAGAACAACTACATGGAGCACAAGAAGTTAAAACAGATGTGCAATAGAGTGCACAGTGGAAGTGATTCATGATGCATATAATAAAGATAGAATGCATGTGCATGAAGTAGGCATGATGATATTGATGCATGATTCATATTGAGGTGCATTTGTGCATGTGGTTATTCATGAACATGCTTATGGAATGCTTGTAGACTAAGAGTAGTCTGTTGTTATCTATGCAAAATAATGATGTCATGCTAATTGAATAAGACTAATGATGGATTATGTGTCCAGGAAAAATGTTTATAGCATGGTTAAATATGTGGTTGATGTTGTTGTATATGAAGGTCATCCCTACAAAGACAAATAGGCCGGAAAAATGTTCAGCAAGAGGTTGGTGAAGGGATCCTACGAGCTTATACAAAATAATAAATGATTAGGTAGGATCAAGTAATGTAATAAAAACCATGTAGGTATGCATTCGATTGTTTATAATGCATAATGACTGAAGGGAATTGAGGTTAGGTTTCCCTCAATTAAATTTCAATATTTGAATTTATGAGAAAAGGTTGAGGGCCTTGAGTATAAAAATGATGATTGATGTTGAAATGCATTTATGTAAAAAAAATATTGCATATTGTGTTGTGTTGGTTATGACACCATAACCCAGTAAAGTCAAGAGACATACTCATGTTGTAGCATTGAATGCAGACATAAATAGCTATGCATGAGACCACGTTGGGGTTAGATATGGAAGGGTTATAACATTGTATGAGTGCTTAGTGGTGTTCCCTTGTAAAACCGATGTTTGGACTACAACCTGCTTGTCGAAATCGAATAGCACTAAGGAATTATATTTTTAGTGTTGAGTATGGTTTGAAGAGGAAGGCATCCAAATGATCAAGCAATAATTGGGTAGAGTTTGTATGATGTGTCGAGGTGTTGGCTAGACCTTCCAACTCACCATGGTGGAATACATGACATGCATGTGTGGTATTCTAAAAATCAATGCATGGACACATTATGTAGATGTGTCCATGGGAATTGGCACATCATTTTATTTATTGGTAATTTTTGAATGCATTATAGATTGGTATGTTAGACAATGCATATATAGGGAATGATGATTGCATTCCATTTAATATTTTTAACAACAATAAATGATTGAATTGTTAGTATGCACATTTTTGGCTCTCTTTGTGAGCTATTGTAAATATGCAAATAATTGATAATGTCCATGAATACGGACAGTTGTTTGGTTGTGTGAAAGTTGAGAAAATTGTAGCAAAATGGTCTTGGATATGGAAATGGTGCAAGCCCGTGAAGAAGAGTGATGCATGTTGCTGCAAGAGTCAAACAAATTATGAGTAGAAATCTCATGCTTGGGAAATTTTGTTTTCTTGTATAAAACATATTCGAAATTTAATAATTGAAAATGGTTATGATGATGCCTCATATTGGATGTATGCATATGATGTAGATGAGACGACTGCCACATGTTACAGATTGCTAGTGGAAGTATAGCAATAAGTTGGTGCTCACCTTGGAAAATGATGGATCGCCTGATAAACTACATAACAATGAAAGGGATGCCTGAGTCTAAAGGATGAGTATAACAAGGACATAGAATTCTAGAATAAAATAGGAGAAGAGAATATTAAAGTCCAGTGGACATGTTAGTAGCTATTCAAAGTTGTTAAAGACTGAAGAAGCAAGTTGACAATCTTGCAGAAGAACAAGGTTGTCAGGCTTGAAGAGTGAACTCCCATGTGAGTTTCACTACCAAAACAAGCTTATTGTTGTTTTGTTTCTTGGTATTTTTCATAGCAGTGAGTTCCCTAGTCTCCCCAGTAGTGAGATTCTCGGTCACCTATGCTCGAGACCTTGATAAAAATGATGCAGCTCGATGGACTAAGAATAATGAAGGGGGAACATTAGGAATGGTACAACTCAATGGACCAAGTTGTCAGGCATGAAGAGTGAAATCATGTGGGAGTTGCACTACAATGGCAAGTTAATATTGTTGTTTCCTAGTAGTTTTCCTAGCAGTGAGCTCCCTTGAGTTTCCTAGTAGTGATATTCATGGTTACCTATGCCATAGAGACCCTCAGAAATGAATGGGATGTCTAATGGACTGAGAGCAGTGAAGGGGTACATTCCTTGGGTTGGGCACGTCGAGGGGAAGAGAGATGGTGGAAAACCAGTATAGTTGTAGGAGAATGCTAGTGGGTTGTTGGAATTTTTAAGTTGTGAGTGGATAATGAGAGATCACCCTCTTTTGTGGATTCCTAGCCCTAGCTTGGGGGTGACTTGTTGTTGAGATTTGGAACATCAAGTCTATGGTTGGGTGGAATGTTCATTCCAAGCAGCTAGTTGCACAATTGTTCTAAAAAGATAAGTGTTTTATATGTTTTCTAAGTTATATTATGAGTTTAATTTTATTGTGGAATAACTCTATGGTGAGACTGATTTATATGTTGGTGTAATGATTTAATAGTTTCATTCATTTGTTATTTCAACATGTTGTAGATGCATTTAGATAATGGTTAATATATATGATTAAGTAGATGGTAAGCTACACAAATCTGTGTAGTATAAATTATGTTATTTTTATGTGTGTTCCATAATTAATGGACCTCAACTAAGTTGGGGTATGTTACATTTTGAACAGAGGTCACCATGTTGGAGTTACAGACAACAAAAACTCAAATTTCCTTTATAGGAAGGTGAATCACTAAAGGTGTAAACTCTTGTGTTACATGCTAAGTGTTATCACATAAGATTGTCAAAGCCTTAGGGCTTGGTGGTTTCTACCTAAGTCTGTATTTTTTCCTGTCTATCCTCCCTTCGCAGATCCATTCTTAAGTTTTTCCCTTTCGGCTTGTAGTTCACTCTACATCTGCCCTTGATCATTTGAATGACCTTTTGTTCTGTGTTGTCCTACCTGAGAAGTATCAGCCCTAAGCTTTCATGTTTTCTCTAAGCTGATCACTTCTCTCTTTACCTCTGTCACTGATCATTTGTTTTACCGAGCCCTCAGTCAGTCGTCCAGGTAATTGTTCACAGAAACCACAGCCATAAGCTCAAGCACATCACTTAGAGCGGGTTGGTATGGACTTAAATCAAGCATAAGGCAATTTTAACCTTTCAACGACGGAGATCCAATCAGGATTATCAATCAACGGCTCGCGTTCTTTCAGAAGGTCAAAGTTGTGCAAAGGTTAGCGCCAGAGCGGGCTCAAAATTAAAGTCAAGCACAGATTAAATCTGGGTCGTGGATCTCATTGGGAGACATCAACGGTGGAAAATTATCACGGGAATCGGGAGTTCAAAATGTTGTTGAAGTTTTTCGTCGAGGATCCGAACTCCCGAAACCCAAAATCAACATGAGTCATTGATATTGAAGGGGATAGGTGTCAGCTGATCCAAGTATTCGGGGAAATGAGCTTTGGGAGAATTTAATTGAGGAATACGTGAAAGTCCCGATGTGCCGATTGTTGATGTACCGATGTGTTGATATGTCGAAGTCACGAAACCCGAGATTTGTGGGAGCCATCCGATCCAGCGAGGACAGGTGGTAGTGGATTAAGAAATGTCACGGAATTGGGTTTTGTGGGTTTTGATTTGAGCCACAAGCAAATGTCCCGAAGCACGAAATCGCAAAATCAATCTGGGCCATCCAAACTAGAGGAGCACGTGGCGTCTGATCAGAGATTTCATGGTTTCGTGGATCGAGAATTCTGAAGTCTAGAATGTAGGAATCCCTGAAAGGAGAAATCCTGAAACGCCTTTGGAGATGAGTTCTAGGTCACGGCCCGTGGTCATGCAAAAGTAAGGTTTAGAAGAAGCATCCGGCCCCCAATCACGTTTAGAGGACTATTTCAGAGTCCAGAGGAAGCATTGCAGTCGTTGGTTCAGAAGCAGATTTGACCATCGGTCAGATAAGTGATTTCATTGATTCTGATATCGGGAAATTTGAAGGTGAGCCATATGAAAGCCCCCAAAACCCGAAATGTTGGGATGTCATTAGCACAAGGTAATGGCCCTGGGTTACATTGAGGAGGGGCCAGAGGAAAGGAGGCTAGCTTCCGATCCTTGGAGAGCAGGCACATGGTCGTCCCCTGAGCATTTCGTCTTGGCAACTCTATGGGGAAAAGCAGTTAATGTAAATTGAGCAGGTGGTTGAAACCTCGGCTCAATCCATTAATGGAAGGCATGGAGGTTCTGGAGCGGTTAGCCCGTGGTACCCCTGTGGATGAATTTCCCTGCCAGAGCCATATCAATATGATCTTGCGTTTGACAGAGGAGTGCAAGTGCAGCCTGACAGAAGAAGATACAAACGTAAAGATTTGTTTTCTATAGCCAGGTCACACTCCTGGTGTTGGCAGGTTGTTCTGAGTATAAATACTCAGTTTTGATATGCTGTTAAGGGTCATTGGTAGAGAAAATCTACCGTATTGTAAAGTTTTAATGAAGCTTTTGGTTCCCTGGTTATGCGTTGTAGTATGAGATTTCTTGTTTAATGACAGTCAGCTTCTTACTCCCTCTTGTTTCTCTTTGATGCTGAAAGAGTTCATGATTGAATGATTCACTTGAATTATTGTGACTTCATTATGATGAAAGTTTTATTATAGTGTTGTTATAATTCCTTTCAGTTTCTTTGAGATTCAAATTCGAGAAGTTCTTGCATTTAAATTGTTTCTTCCTTGCGCTACTGAAAGACCTAATGTCCTCGACAGACCTCTACATTTTCTCACCAAAGTCTTCCTTCTACTCACCCTTACTACAACTTACTAATTGAAGTTAAACCAAGACCTCACCTGCTTGTGCATATCAATTCGGTTTTCTGAGTTAAGACGATATTTTCTTGAGACTGTGCCCATTTGACCCTTTTATAACCAACATGTGACATAAAACTCTGATGGGTACTGGGCTTACCTCTGCAACAATCCAGAGGTGACTTCTAGTGCTAACATTTTTGGCATCGTTGTTGGGGACGAATTGAAGATTTTCCCTGGGTAGAACGACAACGAACTTCTGATTCTGAAGGTGCATCAAAATTCAGAACCTTTTGAAGATTGCAACTTACACCTGGCGAATCCACTGTCTCGGCTCTACTGTTTCAGTGTGACTGATTCTAGCTACACCTGGTAGCCCTTGGGAGAACACAACGATTAGAGCTAGTTTTTTATGGTGGACAAAGACCAGACACACTCATTTTTCATATCATTCACCTGGCGACTCCATGGTTAAAGGATCGATTGGCGACTCCATCGGTTCGAAATGGACAAAATTCTGGCTCGAAGGTTTGCTCCTTTTAATTTTTCTGTTGTTCCTGATTTTCCTAATGTTGTCCCTACTGTGGACGGATGGGGTGATTATTTGTCTATATTTAGAAGACACATAGATGGCAATCCTGCCGAACATCTTTGTGAGTTTCATGAACTCATGCACCAGTGGAAGATACATCATGAGGATGTATTAATGAAGATGTTCATGTTCTAATTAGACGGGGATGCTCGCGAGTGGTTTCGATCCTTGCCCCCTGCTAGCATCCCATCCCTGAGAGAGTTTCATGCAACTTTCAATAGACATTGTCAATAGTTTTAGTCTTCCAAGTTAATTTGTCATAATTGTTGTGAATAATATAAAGACTGTATTCAAGGTATGACGGTTTCAAATGAAAGTTGTGAGGATGAAAGCTATGAGGACGGAAGCCATGAGAATAAAGGATATACCTCAGAGGAGTTGATGGACCTAGTAAAATCTCTTTCTGCAAGGATGGACGGATTGGAGGAAGATTTTTCTCTCCTCTCTTACGAAAAAGATCCAGAGGATATTCCAGTCCTTGAAACAGAGGTTTTTGGCAGCCATGCTTATGACGAATGAATGATGTCAGATACCGAACAAGAACAAAAATATTTTGATGGATATCCTAGTGAGGACGACAAAAAGCAAAGCTCTTCCATGGTTCTTGATTATAGTGATTGTGAAACTGATCCTGGAGAAAGCCATGAAGGAGAAGAGGAGGAGCCATATCTCTCAACTATCTTGGTTTAGAATTTTCCCCCTTTCGATTTCTCAACCATATATGGTTATCCACATCCAGTGCTGGTTATAAACGAATGGGATGATTATCTTCCGAGATTCAGAGGAAGCAAACATGACCATCCCGGTGAGCACTTATTAAAATTTCATACATACATGCTTGAAAATGGAATTTTTCACGAGGATGTCTTGATCAATATGTTCTTTTTTTCTCTAGAAGAAGATTCTCTTGGATGGTGTCTATCTCTCCATGCTGCTAGTATCCATTCTTTGAAGGATTTTCACGATGCTTTTAATTCATATTACAAGAAGATTTACCCAACTCATCTTATTTTTTATGACTGTTGTAAGAGGTTTGCACTCCACATTCTGCAGATGATAGAGTGCTCCTCGTGTGATGAGTCTGGTAAAGATCTGATTGAGAGAGAAAGCGAGGACGAAAGTGAGTATCTTGCCAATACCTTGAAAAGTTTTCTCTCTCTATTTCCCAAGAAGAAGTCCTTCCAGATGTGATTGATGATAGCGTCGATGATGGCATAACTATGGATGCATTATTTTATGCCCCTAGTACACCTGTTGTCTCATATTTAAAAGAAGAAATGGTTGAAGAAAAGAATCAAGATATCGCTCTTTTCTCTTTGCAAGATAGCAGAGTTCTGCGCTCACCTACCCCTGAAGTATATTCAAAAGTAGAAAGCATAGGCTACCAATATTCTTATAAAAGCGAAAGCTCCTACCAAGAACAACATGATAGAGAGAAAGAGACATCCATGTATATACATGAATAGACTTCTTACTCTTAGCTAGCAGATGTTATCAGAGTAGACAAGGGAGAAATGGAGGAGCTAAAGGTGCAGTTTATCTCTTGTCTTGAACCTGCAAATGAGAAAGTATCACCTAGGATCATCTGACCCGCATCAGTCCTCTACCCACCTGTACACTCTGGGAACATTGAACGACGGGTGAGAAACCAGGAAGCGCAGGAGGTAATTTCTTGCCAGTTGAGCTTTCCTGATTATAAATTGTGTGACCCCATGGGGTTGTATATGGAGCTATGTTTTCCAAAATCACTGGAGCCTACAAGGTTGTTCATATTATCATCACTTAAGGGTATGGTTGGTGTTCCAAATCATGTTCTCGTTTTGTTGTCATACTTCCCTTACCTTTTGTGCATCATTTGCAGTGAAGAGAATAATTATATTACAGAGCAAGCTGGGTGGCTATGGTGGAAGTTTGCTTTCACCTAGAGTTTTGTAAAATTAGTTAGCCTAGGATTGTACATAAATAAGCTCTTTTCTGGAGCCCATGTGTTTTTTTTTTGTTTTTAGGTAAAGTAGTGTACATATTTCCTTGTTTTCTTCTATGAAAGTTTTGAGCTAGACTCCATAGCCCAACAACTAAGGCACTGGAACTATTGGTTCTTGGTAGCTCGCAGGGAGCATGTCATCCCCTGTGGAGCCAATGTTATCACATAATCTTGTCAAAACCTTAGGGATTGGTGGTTTCTACCTAAGTCTGTATTTTTGCCTGTCTATCCTCCTTTCACAGATCCATTCTTAATTTTTTCACTTTCGGCTTGTAGTTCACTCTACATTTGCCCTTGATCGTTTGAATGACCTTTTGTTATGTGTTGTCCTGCCTGAGAAGTCCTGGCCCTAAGCTTTCCTATTTTCTCTAAGATGATCACTTCTCTCTTTACCTCTGTCACTGATCATTTATTTTCTCGAGCCCTCGGTTAGTCATCCAGGTAATTGTTCACATAAACCACAACCATAAGCACAAGCACAACACTTAGAGCGGGCTGGTATGGACTTAAATCAAGCAGAAGGCAATTTTAACCTTTCAACGACGGAGATCCAATCAGGATTATCGATCAACGGCTCGCGTTCTTTCGAAAGGTCAAAGTTGCGCAAAGGTTAGCACTAGAGGAGGCATGAAATCAAAGGTCGAGCACAGATTAAATCTGGTCCATGGATCTCATTGGGAGAGATCAACGGTGGAAAATTATCACAGAATCGAGAGTTCAAAATGTTGTTAAAGTTTTTCGTCGAGGATCCGAACTCCCGAAACCCAAAATCAACATGAGTCATTGATCTTGAAGGGGACAGGTCTCAGCTGATCCAAGCATTCGAGGAAATGAGCTTTGGGAGAATTTAAGTGAGAAATGCACGAAAGTCTCGATGTGCTAATGTGTTGATATGTCGAAGTCACGAAACCCGAGATTCGTGGGAGTCATCTAATCCAACAGGGATAGGTGGCAGTGGATTAATAAATGTCATGAAATTGGGTTTCAGGGGTTTTGATTTGAGCCACAAGCAAATGTCGCGAAGTGCGAAATCAATCCGGGTCATCCAAACCAGAGGAGCATGTGGCGTCTGATCAGAGATTTAGCGGTTTCGTGGATCGAGAATTCTGAAGTCTAGCATGTAGGAATCCCCAAAAGGCGAAATCCCGAAATGCTTTTGGAGATAGGCGCTAGGTCACGGCCCGTGGTCATGCGAAAGTAAGGTTTAGAAGAAACATCTGGTCCCTAGTCGTATTTAGAGGACTATTTCAGAGTCCAGAGGAAGCATCACATCCATTGGTTGAGAAGCAGATTTGACCATCGGTCAAATAAGCAATTTCACCAATTCTGATATCGATAAATCTGAAGGTGAGCCATATGAAAGCCCCCGAAACACGAAATGTCGGGATGTCATTAGCACAGGGTCATGGACCTAGGTTACATTGAGGAGGGGCCAGAGGAAAGGAGGCTATCTTCCGAGCCTTGGAGATCAACCACGTGGTCGTCCCCTGAGCATTTCGTCTCGGCCACTCTCTGGAGAAAAGTAGTTAATGTAAAGTGAGCAGGTGGTTGAAGCCTTGGCTCAATCCATTAATGGAAGGCATGGAGGTTCTAGAGCGGTCAACCTGTGGTACCCCCGTGGACAAATTTCCCTGCCAGATCCATACCGATCTGATCTTGCATTTGACAGAGGAGTGCAAGTGTAGCCTGACAGAAGAAGATATAGACGCAAAGCTTTGATTGCTAGTGCCATGTCACACTCCTGGTGTTGGCAGGTTGTTCTGAGTATAAATACTCAGTTTTGATATTTTGTTAAGGGTCGATGGTAGAGAAAATCTCTCGTGTTGTAAAGTTTTAATGAAGCTTCTGGTTCCCTAGTTATGATTTGTAGTATGAGATTTCTTGTTTAATGACAGTCAGCTTCTTAATCCCTCTTGTTTCCCTTTGATGCTGAAAGAGTTAATGATTGAATGGTTCACTTGAATTATTGTGACTGCATTATGATGAAATTTTGATTATAGTGTTGTTATAATTCCTTTCGGTTTCTTTGAGATTTAAATTCAAGAAGTTCTTGCGTTTAAATTGTTTCTTCCTTGGGATGTTGAAAGACTTGATGTCCTCGACAAACCTCTATATTTTCTCACCAAATTCTTCCTTCTACTCACCCTTACTACAACTTACTGATTGAAGTTAAACCAATACCTCACCTGCTTGTGCATATCAAATCAGTTTTATGAGCTAAGACAATATTTTCTTGAGACTGCGCCCATTTGACCCTTTTATAACCAACCTGTGACATAAAACTATGATGGGTACTGGGCTTACCTCTGCAACAATCCAGAGGTGACTTCTAGTACTAACACTAAGAATGAATCAATTTGAATTATAGGGGAAATCCACTGGCTACTAAACAATTAAAAACCAAAACAAGAGTGCGTATGGACCTATTTAATGCCCATGGCCTGCGTAGGGAGAAAGTTGGCTAAATACAAGGAGATAAAATTAGTAATTGGGTTGGAAATGGAATAATGAATATGTTACCATAGTCGTTGATTTCTTGGACATATTAGATGGAAAATTTAAAACTATTAGTTGTTAAGTTTCAATGTTGTGGGAAATTCCATTGAAGCGATTATAATCCATAATTAATATCAATGCAATTTTAGCTTAGGAGATCATGGGGACTCTGAGGCATTGTCCCAATCAATACACAATTGTTTGGTATTCAAATGAAGAAAAAATCAATCTCAAACCACCCTTGTTTCTTACTTAGTCACCAAAACCACAAATTGAATAGAGAAATCTAAAAAAAACATTTTGCTTGTTATATGCTAATGATTATAGAAAATATTAGGATGTTTATTTGTTGCAATTGAAAATAAAAAAATTAGTGATTATGTATTGTCTGTGTAAACTTAGAAACAATGTCGCATTATCGATGGAGTATACCAATACCAAAACCAAGAAAAAATATAGTGTCGTAGAATTAAAGCAAGCACACAATAATAAACTCACAACAAACATAGATTTTACCCTAAAAACCCAAACAAGAGAACGAGCTATGAATTGTTTCTCAATATTTATTTCAACAATTGCAAGGTTACAATGCAACTCATGGCTCTCAAGGCTAGTCCACAATTTACATAACCAATCCTCTTCTGCCTCCCCTCCTCACAGGAAAAAAAGACCCTTTGTGATTCAGTCTCCAAGTAGATATGGAGAAGATAGATGTAATGGGAAGGCCAAGTGTCCTTGTTCTTTCTTTTTGCATTCCCCGGATCTCTTCTATCCTATATTTCTTTTTCCTCATTTACTTGTTTCTCTTCTTCTTTTCTTGCATTTATTTTCTTTAGTGCTAACATTGTCCTTTTCTTGCTTTGTCTCTCAATTATTTTTCGACTTTGTGTGTACTAAGATTTTTATCAACAATTCATCTTTGTTACAAGTCCATTAAAATTTTCCTAATATTTATGTGATTTAAGTGGATGGCTTAATTAATTATTTGAGAAAACTTAAATTAATTACAAATGTAATACTATTTTTAATATATGTTTATTAATATTATGTATTAGTTTATTTAATTTCAACTAATACATTATTTATTYAGAAAAATTAAACAATTACAATTATTGAAACATAATATTTATATATTGGCATGAAACAAGTATAAAGTATTTATATTATAGTGAAAAATATAAATATAATTATTATAATCAAATTTATTTTGAACAGGGATGGTAGGTGTGGGGGGGATCATATCAGATCTCGAAGGAAAAATGGAAGCAACATTTTTCCGGGGCCTAAGAATACCCACAAACATTGAAAGCAAGGCTTCTACTCTTCTTCAAGGACTCACCATCACAAAGAAATCCAACATTCAATCATTGATCACCATCTGAGACTTAAGTGTCACTATAAATTCGATGGTTTCAAAATGATTTTTGGTAAACAACAAGCTCACCTTGATCTTAGCCTAAATCAACAAGGAGGTTTTTAACCTAAACATGATCTCATTTTTTTAGGTGTTGAGAGAATTCAATCCTCAAATTGATTTGTTGGCTATTGAAGCCACACCACTTAACTAAGGAATTAAAAAAAATGGTCATCTCTTTCAACATATGATCCCCTAATCAACAAAGGATTGTAAAATCAAGCAACATCTCATTGACATTTAGTAACACATGTTTTTTCACCCCTCATATCAATTCTCAAGAGCAGGGAGAGGATTCAAAAGGAGATACACCCACCTCCTTTGCATGTGGGAATTAAACCTTCTCTCACATATTGAACTCTTTAGTATGGCTTCTTGTGCGAGAGGTGGGACAATGATGCAACCCAAATTTGGAGTTTTTAGTAGCACCTAGAGCATTATAAAATATTCTGGAACTCAAAAGGTAAGGGTTTCTCCATTCATCTAGTCTATTTTTTGGAAATTCGATCAACAAGTTACTATATTTGGGTTTTACCGGTGATAATTTCCAAAGGGTGTTGGTTTTTGGAAAATTTTGTTGGGTCCTAGGTTTTATGAAACACCTCCTTGTTCCTCTTCTCCTTTTTGGCACCCACTTAGGCTCTCTAAGTTCTTAGGATTTGTTCCTTAATGGTCTGGTATTTCAATGCATGGGATATGCTTCTTTGGGTTTAATTGGGATTGGATGTATTGGTAATATTAATACGGTCTTCAAAAAGTTCTAGAGGTATACTGATTTGATTATACTATGGTAGGATTGTGTAGCAAAATAATTCCCATGGGTGTTGGAGATATCTTTATTTGGATTGGATACATTTTAGCTCAACCACCCTCTATTTTGGTTTTAGAAACAATGGACTACAAGGTTTTAGAAACAATGGACTACAATGACCTTCAAGAGATTCATAGAGCTTTGCAAAGACATCATGAGTCTATCCAATGCAATAGGTCATATTTATTCCCTGTGACCTCTAAGTTTCACAAGAATGAACACCATTGTATGACTTAGAATGCACCAATCATGATCTCTTGGTCCAACAAAGATAGAAAATCAATGTTATGGAATCAGAGTGCTACCTGTTTAGGAACATGTTTATGAACCTTGGCAAAGAATCCCATTCCACAGCCTCAAACTAGAGGATATCAATCAACTATGTACAAGAAGTTCCGAAGGAGGAAATAGTCCATTAATTGAAAGATGGCATGGAAATTGACATCAAAATCATATCCCCTCTAATGTAGGTCAAGAGGAGGCTTTATGTGAGGCATTTTCTTCCAAGTCTTCATAATTTAACACTATTGTAATTTCTCTTATTTCTTTTATTCTAAAAGAATGATTTTATGTAATAAGACTACTATTATGAATATATTTAAGTTTTGTTAAATTTCATGACAACAATTTAGTTTAAATTTTCCTTTGACGCAATTTAAACCAATGCAATATAAATTTACATTTTCAAGTATCCTCATAAAATTCAATAATAACCTCATAAATTTATAGCATAAATTAACAATTTATCCACAACACAAATTAAGTATTAGGATGGTAAAATACCTCTCCAAAATATTGTTTTAATCCCTTGATCGTTGAGTTCTCTGTTGTCTGTTGTCAACTACATGAAACTATATTTTTCCACCTAGGTAGCTAGGAACAACCTCGACAAATTCCTAGATTTATGAACAACTTGGGTGGTTTCCTCGCCCTCCATTCCCAAAGCCCCATAAATCACAACCCCAGTATGTCCAGATCTTAGTCCAAAGTACCCCAAAATCCAATTTTCATAACATAGTATCTCTGATTTTTCCACCAAAATGATTTCCAAAATCCCCCTTTTTTGCACCCCAAACTTCCCCTAAATCCTTCCCCTTATCCCCCTTTCATCGCCTTCCCTCGAAAGGTTCAACTCTTGTTCAAAATCCCCCCTCCCTGACATCTTTTTGTCAAGCTATCCTAACTTCATAAATATAAATTAATCCATACCAACTTTTAATAAATTCCACTTAATACATATCACTTCCATAAATATCATTAACTTTATTCAATCAATTAACTTAATAATTATAGTAAGATATTATACACCTATTGCAAACAAACAAAATCCTTAATTTGATACATTATAAAAATACTAGTGTACATGCACAATATATGTAGGCGTTGATTAGCCTCATTATTGTCCATTTTAAAGGCTCATCTTTGGCACATTTTTCCACCACAAAGGACTTAATGTTTTCTTTTAACCATATTTAATAGTTAGTCATGGGTATTATGTATGTTTCTTAATGAATGTATGATTGAGGTGGATTTTTTTGTAAAATATACCTTTTTGCAGTAACTTTTTTGACAAAATACATGTGTTCCACCTATCAGGTGTAACTGCAGGAGTCAAGGGCGCCAACCTCCTATAAACAAGGGATTTTGTCTCCCCAAGTGAGCTTCCATCAAAGATCAAGGGAAATTGTCTATACCTACCCCCAAGTGTGCTCCTTGTGCATTTATGACCACTTCTAATAAAAAATAGTTCAAAAATACAAATGTAAAGGGATCATATCCCTCATTTACTCATTTCTCTCCTTGATTTAGGAAGGGAGGTCAAACTCTCTCTTTATATATAGGCCTCTAGCCTATGAGAGAGATATAGAGAATTTTGGAGAAGTATTGTGTGGAGATTTTGTGAAGAATTATACTGAGAACTCAGAGCTTTCTTTCTCCTGATGTATTACTGATATTTATGAAATAAAAATGGTTTTTCCTTTAGTCCATTAAAGCTTCTTCTAGGTTCCTTGTGCTTCTTAGGTAGGGCCCATCCAAGAGGGCTCAAGGACCCTGTTACTATTTTTGTATTTTTCATGCATATTAGTTAGTGCTAGATAGTGTTTCATTCTTTGTTGAAGTTAGTTTATGCATGATCAATTTCAGTTTCTATTAAGATTATGACTAACTGGCCAGTTGCAACAATATCCTATAGAAATGTTCAATAACCTCTTGGAGCACTCCTAGGTACCTCCTGAGGCTAACAACCCTAGATTCACTTCATTTATTTATAGTCTAGCTTTTCCCATTCTTTTAAATACTTGGACTACCTTTTTAGACTCCATTTTGTTTCTTGTAGGAGTTTCCTGTAGAAACTGTACAATTCCTGTAGAACTGCATAGTTCCTATAGAAATCTCTTGTAGGTCTGTTTTAGCTTCATATTTTGATTTAGCTTAATCTTCTTTTCCTGAAAGAATTAATAAACAATAAAAGGACATTTAGATTGATATTGATCAAAGGGTTAGTTTGCTTTATTCATGTATTAGTGTAACTTTACTTCCATTTACAATTTTTCTGTCATAGTTTATAGATTTATTTCTATTACAGTTTTCTGTCATAGTTCAGATTGGATTCATCTTTTTGCTTCAGTATAACTTTCCTAATTTAGTACTCTTTAATGCAGTAAGATAAGTTTTTTTCATGCAATCTAGATTAGTTGTACTTTTAGATTGGTGTGTTTCCTTCAAGCAATTAGTTCATATATGCTTTCTATCACTTGATTTTCCTTCACATTTTCAACCTTTGATCAATCTCAAACCTTTGCTACCGACAATTTCATACTGTACATACAGTGCATAGCACCTCTTAAGTTTGTAGGAACCTTGGGTTTACAAGTAAAGTAGGAGACCAAGGGTACAATAAATCATTGTTGTTATTCATGGGATTATCAGGTGTAGTTGGTGCATACATAGCTCATGCGTCTACAAATGACAACAATCATCACATCTAATGCAATTTCTTGTATGCTTTCAACCCATTCTATAGTGCAATCAACCACATAATGAAATAAATCAATGATTAACATAATTAGAAGAAATCAATAAGTCACAAAAGTTTAACAAGAATGAAACATTTTCCTAGATAATTGTAATTTAGTTAAGCATTTAATATAAAAGAACAAGGAATAAGTAAGGAACTATAGTTATAAGATTAAAACCAAACAACACTCTCAATTACTCCTAACACCCTGCCTCTCTAACCTACTTCCATCTTCCATATCTCGTCCCTCCTTTGTTGGACTATATTATAGCATCAACTATATTGACCTAACTTCAAATAAAACCTATAAAGGAAAGTGTCAACTACCATGACCAAACTTCCCCAATAGGCAATTAGCAGTCGTTGTCACATGCCTAGTGGAGTGTGACTTAACATTGTTCTTCCACAACTCCATGTTTAAGAGGATATACGGTGGAAAATGCCTCAATCCCTCTTGATAAAAATAGGGTTGACACCCTATCATGGGCCATATTGCAACACTATGTTCTAGGAATTTTGTCATCGAATATCTAGTTTTAGGAAGTTGTGCCACCTGAAAAACCTGCACTTGCCAAAATATCATAGCAATGCATTTAAACCAATATATATTAACTTAAAAATGATGCCTATCATATTGTTTCTCATTCGATGTCCACGACATCGACCACTTACAATTACACTTCTTTGGATATTACATAGCCCATTCAATTTACAGGTTAGTTTATAACACGAACTCATGCATAACCATATGTTATTAATATGTGATTACATTTAAAACACATCATTAAACCTGGTATCCACGTACTAAGATACTTCAATTAAATTTTTTATGCTAGAAGTAGATCACATAACATCCATCATTAATAACATAACTATAACCATTCATAATATTTACATACACATAGGTCCACATGTCCAAAGTTTGATGTGCCAATGTTAATAATATTCCACAGATAATAAACGAATGAAAATACAATTAGGCCATAAGTAATTATAGCTGCCTAGGTCAAAACATTGAATTACACTCCAACCCTCATGTATTTCACTAATTTCCCATATTTTCCAAAGTAATTAGAATACTAGGTGTATTTTTAAAAAAATTTATTGTTAAGATCAACTGGGATGTAATATTTATAGACATTCACAAGCTTCTTTATGTGGCTCAGGAAATCCACCAATTTTGTATGAAAACTCTAACTTTTGTATGCTTTGTTGTTTTCCTCTACTACAACACACTTAATGTGTGTGTATATATATATATATATATATATA
>ML810365.1:38303-48988 GCA_009831015.1 Picea engelmannii
GGGGATGTAACATCCTTATTTTTAATCCCAATTTTAGGGATGTATAATGTAATTATGATATATGGTTGCGGGCCTAATGATGTAATATGTATACATTGTATATTGAAATAATAAAATGAAAATGTAACGTCGGTTGTAGATGGACACAGATGGAATAATGGAGGCTAAGTTTCCACAAGAGAGGGGAGGGTCTAAGAAGGGGGTTGTAACACACCCACTATGGGAACTAGAATTTTTGGCTTTTTCCTTCTTTTCACCGAGGAATAGAATTCCCCGAATTACTATGGGACCTGATACAAACCTTGCCATCCCTTATCCATACTCATATGATCGGCGACTGTGACCCCATATCTTATCGGAGAGGTTCTCGTTGGCTTTCGTGATTCGGGAAGTCGCAATACATATGTTTCCCTTTCTCTCTTTTCTTTCGAAGGGCCGAGACCCAAAACAGGTCTAACCGCTTAACAAGGTTAACAGCAAGCCAAAACAAGTTTTGGGTGTTCTACGCTTCGGGGTTTCACATATCGGGATTTCGGGATATGCGATGTCAGGAGAAATTACCGTTGGGTATCCCGGGTGCCAAAACACCGAAAGACCACATCTCGTCTGCACTGTTATTATTTCGGGGTTTCGCACTTCGGGCTTTCGGGACTGGCGAGTACAAGAGAAATTGCCAATAGGTATCTCGGGTACCAAAATACCGAAACACCCAATATTATTCGTGCTAAGCCATTTTGGCATTTTTCCTTTCGGGATTTCGCATCATGTGAGAACAAGAGGTCTCACTCCTAGGTTTCCCGGAGGCCAAAAACTCCGCGTCATCAAAAATCTAAACTTGCTCCACTATTTTCGGGGTTTCCTCCATCAGGATTTCGCTAATCGAGATTTCGAGACTAGCGAATTCATGGGGCCTGCACTTAGATACCCCGGGTGCCGAAATAATGAAGTATAAGCACTTCTCCACCCTCTATCCTTTCGGGGTTTCGCAAGTTGGGATTTCGGAACTTGCGAGTACAAGGGAAACTTACCCTTGGGTTTTCTGGGTACAGAAACACCGAAATGCCGAACCAAAACATTCTATGCCAATTTCGGGATTTCGTGAATCGGGGTTTCGTATATCGGGATTTCAGAATGCAAGAGGTCGAAGATTCACACTCCTCGACTACCTGAATGCTGAAAAGCCGATACACCCGCTCATCATATATTCGACCAAAATTGGGGTTTCGCAGTTTGGGATTTCATAACTAGCGGGTACAAGGGAACTTATCCTCGAATGTCCCGGATTCCCGAAATTCCAAACACCAATACTTACCCATGCCGGTCCAATTTGGAGTTTCATGAATCGGAGATTCGTGATGTGCGTAGACTGGAGGTCTCACATCTAGATCTTCTGGGAGCCGAAACTCCGAAGACTCATAACTTACCCACACACTAGTATTTCGGGATTTCATATGTCGGGACTTCGCGAGTCGTGAGGACAAGGGTTCTTACCCTCTGATCTCCCGGGTGCCGAAAAGTCGAAATTCTTACCGAACGCCACGTGTACTCGACAACTAGACAGTCCAGGTACTCCTATGGGTCTTGGAATCGATGGTCCTGATTTCTTCTCTACTTACGAAGGTTAAAAGGGAGACGAGGCATTAATGCTTGCGTTCCTTCATCCAATCTAACGGTCGTAATAGACCTTAGATCCACCAAAAGGATCTCATTCGTGCATTTAGCAAGAGGAAGGGTATCCTGGGTACCGAACCACTGAAAGGTCCTTAATTCATCCACACGCTGTCATCTCGGTATTTCGTGGGTCAGGGTTTCGAGACTTGTAGGTACAAGAGGACTCGCACCTAGATACCTCGGGTGTCGAAACACCAAAAAGTCCTAAGTCTAAGAGGACCATTCTCTCTCTCCTGCAAGATTTTAAGACTTAAACTATAACATCCTCCTTTGGGTCCTCAGGAAATTTACACCAGGTTTTCGAAGACCAGACTAGAAGGTCTTCTAGAAGGCAAAGGAGTGGTCTCGAAAGGGTGCCTTCGTGGGGAAATCTATCCAAGGCATCGGGTAACACAAACACAGGAACAAATCTCCCGAGAGATGACTTGAAAATATGTATTAGTTCAATATATATAAACATAAGCCGTACATGGTCTTTCCAATAAAAGTATGCAACCATCATTTTCTGATCAAAACACCCTACAGACAGTCTTATACTGAAACCATTCATAATTGCACAGACTATGAGCATACATGTTAGGATATAAATTTCAAGATACAAGATATAAAACACTTATCAGAAAAACACCAGGTTTGATGCAACTGCTGAGAGGGGTGCTCGTTTCCACCCAACCGTAGGCTCAACGATTCCAAATGGATTTACCACTAGCCACTCCCGAGCTGAGACCATGATGCTTGAGACTCTTTGTCTCTGTTCTTCAGCGATCGAGAACGAAGGTTACTCTCCTTCTTATCTACTATCACTCACTCTGTGTTTTTGTTCCAGAGTTCTTCCGATCTTTTTCCTCTGATCTCCCCCTTGCGTCCCCTCCCACACCTTTTACCTGCCTTTTCTTTCCTGGGGAGGTTGTGAGTGGCACGAATTCCCCCGCAGTGGTCAGGTCAAAGGCCTCCACAGATGGGCGGTTCACCCCCATCCCTCATTAACTCATGAGGAGCCTCTTCACTTACCATCCTGGTGAGTAATTCATTTCTAGGCCAACGAGCATCTCTTGGTTCTCTGGGCCAGTGAAGACCAAATACGGTTTGGTTCGGTGGAAGTTAACGCCACCATTCCAGGTGCCTTCCACCACCTTTCTTCAGCCATTGTGGTCTCTTTGTCAGCACATCCCCCTCTCAGCATTTATATATATATATATATATATATAACATTATTTACATTCATGGACCTTTTTACTAAGGTCCATTCAAATCACACATTCACATCTTTGAGTTTGCCATAGTTCTTGGCCAGTATAGTTATTTTTACAGACTGGGGGAAACAGGGTGTTACAGTTCCCTCCCCCTTAAAGGAACATCGTCCTCGATGTTCTATCTATCAATATGACATGTATGTACAGAGGTAAACAAAATCGGATATGTCAATTTCATGGCATCCTCCATTTCCCATGTAGCCTCATCTGGGCCAAAATGTCTCCACTGCACCTTGACCTGTGCAATGGTTCAGTTCCAGAGTGGGGTTTCCTTTCTGTCCAGTATGCATTGAGGTTCTGGTAGGAATTCTCCCTTTGGTTCCACCTGGATCACAGACCAGTCAATTATATGATTAAAATCATGTACATATTTCTTCAATAATGAAACATGGAAAAAATTACGTGCTTTTACTGTGGGAGGAAGTGCTAGCTTATAGGCTACAGGTCACACTCTATCTAGAACCTCAAAGGGTCCATATTATCGAGGTGCCAACTTGGCATAAGCTCCCATTTTCATGGAAATCTTACTGGGCCTAATTATGAGATATACATGGTCTCCCATCTTGAACTCTCTTGGAGTTCTCTTTTGGCCGGAGCAACTTTTCTGTCGGTTCTGAGCGACCTTCAGGTTTTGTTTTATCTGAGTCACTTGTTGTTCCATTTCTTTCAACATGTCGGGTCCAAAAGAAATTCTGTTTACGGGATTACTCTAACTAACAGGAGTGTTGCACGACCTACCATAGAGGACTTCAAACAGACTCATCCTTAAGGATTCTTGGTAGCCGTTGTTGTAAGCGAATTCCACCAGTGGCAGGTAGTCTTCCCACTTCTTGGGTTGATGAATTACATGCATTCTTAACATGTCTTCTAGTATTTGGTTCACTCTTTCTGTCTTTCCATCGGTTTGAGGGTGATAGGTGGTGCTAAACAACAAATTGGTCTTTAAACCAACCATCAGTGATTTCCAAAAGTTGGAAGTGAATTTCGTGTCTATGTCAGACATGATTTCTTTCGGCATACCATGCAGTTTAAATATCTCCTTCACGAATACCTGAGCGATGTCTATTGCTTTGCAAGTTGACTTGACGAGGATAAAGTGATCAGACTTGCTCAATTTATCCACCACTACCATGTTAGCATCATTCTGTTTGGTCGAGGTTGGTAATCTGGTGATGAAATCCATGGATATGGTTTTCCATTTCCATTCCGAGATTGGTAGAGGTTGTAATAATCCTACTGGGTGTCGGTGTTCTGCTTTTACCTGTTGGCATTCTATGCATTCGGCTAGGTACTCAGCTATGTATTTCTTCAATCCAAGCCAATAGAATTGTTTCCTGGTGGCCGTGATCATCTTATGGTATCCTGGATGACAAGTATAGGGTCTTTTATGTAGCGCATCCAGTATGAACCTCTTCAAGTGGTCACAATCTGGGATATACAATCTTCTTCAGTAAGTGAGCATACCTCCTTCCATCATTTGGTAGTCTCCGTACTTTACCCCGGTGGGCTCTTGCTGTAGGTACGAGGTAACGGTCTGGACGAAGGGATTTGTTTCTTGTGCATTTCTGACTCTTTCTTTGACATCCGCCTCGTAGGTACTCACTGCGGCTATGTGAATTGTTTTCATACTTCTACTAAGGGCATCAACCACCCTATTTTCCTTCCCTTTAATGTGTTTGATTTCGAAATCAAACTTGCTAAGGAGGGTCATCCACCTAGCTTGTCTAACATTGATCTTTGGTTGGTCAAACAGATATCACAATCCACAGTGATCTGTCATAAGTACAAATTTTCTTCCTAGGAGGTAATGCCTCCACATTTTCAAGGCATGCACTATGACAGCCAACTCTAGATCATGGGTCACATAGTTGACTTCGTTCTCATTCAATTTTCAGGATTCATAACAGACCACACTTCCTCCTTGCATAAGGACTCCTCCGAGACCTTCCTTACAAGAATTTTTGCACATGAGGAAGTCAGCTTCGGGATTGGCGATCTTCAACATGGGTGCATGGGTCAATAGATGTTTCACGGTCTAAAATCTTTCTTCACATTTCCGTGTCCACATGAATTTTGTCCCCTTCTTCTGAAGGGGATCGATTGGACAACCAATATTGGAGAATCCTTTTATAAATCTCTTATAGTACCCTACTAATCCCATAAAGGATCTGATATCCAAAACATCCTTTGGGGTAGGCCATTCCATGATAGACCTGATTTTGTCAGCGTCTACCGCTATTCCTTCTTCGGATAGAACATGGCCTAAGTATTGTATTTGTTTCAGGAAGAATTCACATTTGCTGAATTTTTCATAGAGTTGATGTTATCTTAGCACTTGCAGCACAAACCTAAGATGATCTTCATGCTCTTCTCTATTCTTGGAGTAAATTAATATATCGTCGATAAAAACCAACACAAATTTTTCTAGGAATTTGCTGAGTACATTGTTCATCAAGCACATGAAAGTGGTAGGGGCATTGGTTAACCCAAATGGCACTACCACAAACTCGTAGTGACCATACCTCGTCCAGAAGGAAGTTTTATGGATGTCTTCACCCTTAATTCGGACTTGATGGTATCTTGACCTCAAGTCAATCTTTGAGAAAATAGACGCACCCCCTAATTGGTCGAACAAATCATCGATCCTGGGCAAGGGGTACTTGTTCTTTATGGTTACCTTATTGAGTTGTCTATAATCTATACACAGTCTAAGGGTACCGTCCTTCTTTTTCACAAATAGGACTGGTGCTCCCCATGGAGACACGTTGGGCCGGATATAGCCCTTATCCATCATTTCTCTTAATTGCAATTTGAGTTCAACTAACTTAGGTGTGCTCATCTGGTAGGGTGTCCTAGACACCGACACTGCTCCCGGTGCAAGTTCTATCGAGAAGTCTATGTCTCTTCTTGGAGGTAGACTTGGTACCTCTTCCGGAAACACATCTCTGTATTCTCTTAGGGTAGGGTGGTCTTCGAGGCTTGGTTTGTCATCTTCAATAGTTTTCGACACATGTATTGCAAGTAGGGGACATCCTTTTCGACAATACTTTCTCATTTTCAGAGATGATATTTGTCTCACCGAGACAGGTTTTCAGACCCCTTGAAGGGTTGTCCTTTTCCCTTCTTTACTTACACATTCTAAGGTTTTATGGTAACAATCCAATCTGGCTTTATGGGAAGCTATCCAGTCCATACCAATCAATAGATCATACGATCCCAGGGGTAACATGTTAAGGGTTTCTTGGGTGGGGAATTCACCCAACATTAATTGGCAGGTTGGTATGACCTCTACTACCCTTGTTTTGGTGCCAGTGGCTAACTATACCAACCATGGCTTCGTAGGTTTTTGTGGTTGTAGTTTACACTTATCAACAGCCTTAGAGGCTATATAACTCAAATTTGAACCAGGGTCAATCAAAATAGACACTAGATGGTTGGAAATCATACCTTCTATTTCCACCACTGAAGCTTGGTGGTCAACTTGGTTATTATCCAAGGCTGCATAAATTTGTGGCACACTCCTGGCCACATCATTGACAGTGGTATCTTCCTGGATGTTGTAAATTCTCTGACTATTCTGTTTTCGGTGTGGATAGTCTCTCAGTAGATGTTCTTCTCCACAACCCCAACATTTCAAAGGTTATTTCTTTGGGTTATCAACCTTCATTGGTATAGATCCAGAAGTTTTATTTCCTCTCAAGGAAGGAAAGTTCTGCTGGTGTACACTCTGGACTGGGAAGCTCGTCCTTGGGTTCTTCTTATAGTTTTTAAATCCTGGGGACTTAATCCCCTTTTTCTAAAATCTTGAACTATTATTCTGTTTCCATCCTTCGCGAGGTTCTGTTTGATGTACGAACTGTTCATGACAATAGGTTGCCTTTCGGGTAGTGCCTTCTAGGGTCTTTGGCTCATCAAATTCAATTCTGTTCCGATAGTCCTTAGGTAGTCCACCGATGAAGCGTTAAACCTTTGCCTTTTCTGCCTTTATGTAGGGTACATACCTCAACAATTCGAGGAATTTGCTGATATATTCCTCTATGGCGAGTTTCCCTAGTTTGAGTGCATAAAACTCTTTAGCCTTCTCATCGAAATATTTTTCCAACAAATACTTCTTCCGGAAGTATTTCTAAAATTTCTCCCAAGACAGGTCTTCTTCGCGAATCCCTTTTACATTCTTAAGGTGTTCCCACCAAATGGAATCCTTTCCATTCAAGTTGAAGGTGGCTACTTAGGCCTTCAAGTTTTCTCAGAAGTCATGGACTCTGAAATACTTCTTTAGTCCGAGCAGTGAGGCCTCTGCTTCTTCTCCTTTCTTTATTTCACTGTCGAAGGAAGGTGGTTTGGCCTTCTTGAACTCTTCGAGGTTATGACTCTTGGAAAGTTTCTACTTCTTTCATTTTCTTCGGGAATGAGAACTAGTTTTGCTTCTAGAAGAACCCTCCGAGTCGCCAGCTTCCTTTCTAGAAGAATTGTCTGACGCTTGTCCTTTATCTCTAGGGTGGACCTTTCTCAAGGTGCTTCTTTCGGTGTGGCCATTGACATGAACATGTTTCTGTGTCTCAGGTTCATGATGCACTTGTCTTTGTAAGTCAAATAAGCTTTGCAGTAAAACTGCATTAATTTCTGTTTGTTTCTCTTGTTCTTTCTTCATCCTTTCATTGTCAGCCTTGCAGCTTTGTAGTTCGACGATGAGGCTCCTCATAGTCTCAGCTAGATCTGGAGGGGTCCCTACTGCCCTCCTTTTGTCAGGTTCTTCATCTCTATTGTGGGAGCCTTCCCCCACTTCATGGTGAGTCACCATTCTATACGTCGATAATTTCCCGCGGTTGATCTTCCACTTGTGTGCAAAAGGAAAAACATTGGTTGTTAGTTAATGTTCATATTCATTTATAACCAGTACATAATTCATATTTTTCTCATGCACACACACAATAGGATTTTTCATTCTTAACTTCAACTTTTTTAATTGAGGGGGTCAAGATAAGGAGTTACTCCTTTTAACAGTACTCTGAATGGAATCTCTGCGCAACCTGTTCATGAGCCCAAGCAGGCCAAGTGTTGTAACCATGCTCTGATACCACTTTGTAACACAACCACTATGGGAACTAGAATTTTTTGCTTTTTCCTTCTTTTCACTGAGGAATAGAATTCCCCGAATCCCTACGGGACCTGATACAAACCCTGCCATCATTTATCCATACTCATATGATCGGAGGCTATGACCCCAGGTCTTACTGGAGAGGTGCTCATCGACTTTTGCGATTCGGGAAGTCGCGATACATATGTTTTCCTTTCTCTCTTGTCTTTCGAAGGGCTGAGACCTGAAACGGGTCTAACCGCTTAACAAGGTTAACATCAAGCCAGAACAAGTTTTGGGTGTTCTACCCTTTGGAGTTTCGCATATCGGGATTTTGAGATATGCGATGTCAGGAGAACTTACCGTTGGGTATCCTGGGTTCTGAAACACCGAAACACCACATCTCGTCCACACTATTATTATTTTGAGGTTTCACACTACGGGCTTTCGGGACTGGCGAGTACAAGAGAAATTGCCAATAGGTATCTCGGGTACCGAAATACCGAAACACCCAATATTATTCGTGCTAAGCCATTTCGGCATTTCTCCTTTCAGGATTTCGCATCATGTGAGAACAAGAGGTCTCGCTCCTAGGTTTCTCGGAGGCCGAAAACTTCGCGTCATCAAAACTCTAAACCTTCTCCACTATTTTTGGGGTTTCCTCCATCGGGATTTCGCTAATTGGGATTTCGAGACTAGCAAATTCATGGGGCCCGCACTTAGATACCCTGAGTGTCAAAATACCGAAGTATAATCACTTCTCCACACTCTATCCTTTTGTGGTTTCGCAAGTCGAGATTTTGGGACTTGCGAGTACAAGGGAAACTTACCCTTGGGTTTTCTGGGTACAAAAACAACGAAATGCCGAACCAAAACATGCTATGCCAATTTTGGGATTCCACGAATCGAGATTTCGTATATCGATATTTCGGAATGCAAGAGGTCGAAGATTCACACTCCTCGACTACTCGAATGCTGAAAAGCTGATACACTCACTCATCATAGATTCGACCAAAATCAAGGTTCCACAGTTCGGGATTTCGCAACTAGCGGGTACAAGGGAACTTATTCTCGAACATCCCGGATTCCTGAAATGCCGAATACCAATACTTACCCATGCCGGTCTAATTCAGAGTTTCTTGAATCGAAGATTCGTGATGTGCGCAGACTGGAGGTCTTGCATCTATATCTTCCGGGAGCCGAAACTATGAAGACTCATAACTTACCCACACACTAGTATTTCGGGATTTCATATGTCAGGACTTCGCGAGTCGTGAGGACAAGGGTTCTTACCCTCTGATCTCCCGGGTGCGAAAAATCGAAACGCTTATCGGCCGCCACATGTACTCGACAACTGGACGGTCCAGGTACTCCTATGGGTCTTGGAATCGACAGTCCCGATTTCTTCGCTACTTACGAAGGTTAAAAGGGAGTCGAGGCATTAACGCCTGTGTTCCTTCATCCAATCTAACGGCTGTGATAGACCTTAGATCCTCCGAAAGGATCTCATTCGTGCATTTAGCGAGAGGAAGGGTATCCTGGGTACCGAACCACTGAAAGGTCCTAAATTCATCCACACGTTGTCATCTTGGGATTTCATGGGTCGGGGTTTCGAGATTCGTGGGTACAAGAGGACTCGCACCTAGATACCCCAGGTGCCAAAACGTCGAAAAGTCCTAAGTCTGAGAGGACCATTCTCTCTCTCATGCAGAATTTTAAGACTTAAACTATAACATCCTCCTTTTGGTCCTCAAGCAATTTACACCAGGTTTTTGAAGACCAGACTAGAAGGTCTTCTAGAAGGCAAAGGAGTGGTCTCGAAAGGGTGCCTTCGTGGGGAAATCTATCCAAGGCATCGGGTAAGACAAACACGGGATCAAATCTCCCGAGAGAAGACTTGAAAATCTGTATTAGTTCAATATATATAAACATAAATGATACGTGGTCGTTCCAATAAAAGTATGCAGGCATCATTTTCTGATCAAAACACCCTACATACAGTCTTATACTGAAACCATTCATAATTGCACAAACTATGAACATACATGTCAACATATAAATTTCAAGATACAAGATATAAAACACTTATAAAAAAAACATCGGGTTTGATGGAACTGCTGAGAGGGGTGCTCATTTCCACCCAACTATAGGCTCAATGATTCCAAATGGATTTACCACTAGCCACCCCCGAGCTGAGATCACGATGCTTGAGACTCTTTGTCTCTATTCTTCAGCGATCGAGAATGAAGGTTACTCCTCTTCTTCTTTGCTATCACTCACTCTGTGTTTTTGTTCCAGAGTTCTTCCAATCTTTTTCCTCTGATCTCCCCCTCGCGTCCCCTCCCACACCTTTTACCTGCATTTTCTTTCCCAGCGAGGTTGCGTGTGGCACGAATTCCCCTGCGGTGGTTAGGTTTGAGGCCTCCACGGATGGGCGGTTCACCCCCATCCCTCATTAACTCACGAGGAGCCTCTTCACCTACCATCCTGGTGAGTAATTCATTTCGGGGCCAGTGAGCCGCTCTTGGTTCTCCGGGCCAGTGAAGACCAAATACGGTTTGGTTCAGTGGAAGTTAATGCCACCATTCCAGGTGCCTTCCACCACCTTTCTTCATCCATTGTGGTCTCTTTGTCAGCACATCCCCCTCTCAGCAGTTATATCTATATCTATATATATATATATA
>ML810365.1:51742-62879 GCA_009831015.1 Picea engelmannii
GTAAACCTAGTTACCAACTAAGAATTGACTTTCATCGGGATGTTGATCCACTTGTTGCTTAATCTTATTCTAAGCCACTTTAAAGTTGTCTTCAAGAACTTATAGAGTCTCTTGAGTTCACTGAAAGTGAGAATCAACTTCCCAGACCTTGGAATAGTTGGCATGTAAGTAAGACTTGATGTTGGGATGTAAGTACCCATAGATAGATCATTTTTTCTTATTCTTTTGGATGTATTGAGAAAACTTTAATTTACCACTAAAGGAGAGATATGTAACTTTGTAAAGATGTATTATTTCAACATGCATTGAGGAATTGATATATCATATCCTTGTTGTACCAAACAATGTTTGTATTATAAGCAAATCATTCAAAAGAGATCTTCCCCTTTTGCAATAACTATAGATTATGTCTAGTAATATGATCTTCTTGTTATTCTTGTGGAATTCCTCCAACCATATAAGAATGATAAATGTGATGGTGCATAAGGTGACTACTTTTTTTTTCTTATGAAAAGGCATCAATGATCACATTATCTTTTTTAGTTTTGTAGGTAATTCCAAAATCAAATCTTTCATTTTGGACACCCATTTTTGTTGCTCTTATAAATATACCTTATACTCTAAAAAATACTTTAGGCTATCATGGTATATCTTGACCTTGAAATTCCTTCCCATTAAGTCATATTAGTATTTATTTGTCACATGCAAGGTCATTATTTATTTTTCCCTCCATATTCATCTTTGAACCAATCAACGGATTCATTTGTTGTTAAATTTAAATTAATGTTTTACTATCCTCTTGCTACAATAATAATTCACTATCCACCCACCCATATTACATGAGACAATCTACATTGTTACCCTACAACCTAGGGGTAACTAAGGATATTATGTCTCGAGGCCTAAAGCTACTAGACATGGAGTTCCCAGAGTCAGATTGACCAGAAGAGCCACAAAGCCCCTCCTACTCATGATTGCATCACCACTCCTCACCAGTAGCAAAGAAACATCCACTACATCGGTTTAACTCCAAAAAGGAAACATGACTTGCTTCATGAGGTAACAAGTCCAGTCTCATGGTAAGTGTCAATTTAATATTTGAAGCATTTAAGCATGTTGCAAAGAGTCCTTTCTTGATTATGGAATGTTTACTTGGAAGTTATATCTTTTTCTTAATTTCACCTTGGTGGTTGTCATTCTATCCTAGTAAGTTGGTCACCCTTGGGAAAAGGGAAGCTACTTGTGGGTTGCTTGAAGGGTCATCATACCATTCCCATTCATACTTACCACTTTCCACACTTCCTCCCCTCCATGTCCTCATCTTTTGCATTTTTTGGCTCATTGACCCCAAGAAGAGCTTGTACCTCATTTCATGGGAAGAAAGGGCTAAAGGCCCTAATGTGTTGCAACTAACACTGTAAAAATCAAAGGTCATAAACTGTCCTTCTAGATGCTCGCCCTGAGGTGTTGCAACTAGCACTATAAAAATAAAAGGTCATAAATTGTCCTTCTAGATTCTCTCCCTAAGGTCTACAGAGAAATTAAATGATTCTCCATATAAAATGAAGGACCTTTTAAAATAAAATAAATAAAAGGTCTCTTGATTGATGGGGGAACACATTGCGATGTTCTTTAATTTCCACTACATATGGAACTCAATGTGTTCTAACTTCATGTGGCATTGTGGTACTCTTTTTCTTTCCATTACACATAGTACTCAATGTTCATACCAATAAAACAGAAAGGAAATTAAAGGGATTCATTTTTTTTTTCATTGCAAACGAAGGGATGCAGCACACCCTCCACAAAGGCACCCATAAATGAGACAATATGAACCCTTGTATGTCAAGAGCCCCATGCCCAGAAGTCTTACCCCAATCCACCTCATACTCACTACATGATCTAGATAGGGTCTTCTTGGGAAATGTTTATTGACTTCTGGATTGAACTACCTAATAGGGTACCTTGACACCATTCCCATACCTAAATTTGGAAAATTTTATAAGGTATTTGAGCATTTGTTTAATTTGAAAAGGGGCGGATTTAATGCACATGTTCAGGTGGTTCTCTTATTAAATGTGGCTTACTTGGCATGAATCATAAGACTTGTGAACCCTTGGAGGGCATATTTGTTTATCTTTGCAAGACCTTAACCAATGAAAGCTATTCATGAAGGAATTATGCCACTTGGACCTTCATAGGGGCTCGAGAACCCATGAGATGGATGCTAGACCCCACATGTGGGAGACCGTGTATGATGAATGTTTCACCTTTTGAGGACATGTAGCCCCATGAAAAAATCTTAGCATGATGAATTGCACATGACGTGGCCTTTGGGGGCCTAGGACGTCACACTTCAAGTCCTTGACATCACCTTTGGGCTAGGGTTTGATGGATGACATGGTGGTTTGATAGGAGGAGGCACATGGAATGAGATCTTTGCACATGAGAGCATGTCATTGGCCTTCAAAGGCCCAATGATCTCATATTGGAGGCTTGATGTCTCACTTCTATCCCTACGTCACCCTTATAGGGCATGAAGTCACCCTTTTTATGGTTTTATTTTATGTAATTTTCATTTTTGCAAATTGTAAAGGAAAATGAAGGGGGTTGTCTCTTTTCTAATTTGTTGTTGACAATTTAAAGTGGACAAATTGGTTTATATGGCCTCATATAAATAGAGGACCATCTCATTTTCATTTATCATCACAAATTCTCACCATTTGTGAGAGAACAAGTCTAATTTTTTTTCCTTATCTTGAGTTATCTCTCTCTTCTACTAATGCGCTATGATTGGAGGATCATTTTGTCGATTCTTTTGCTAATTTTGAAGAAGAATTTCTGCAATTAGGGTTTTGTGTCCTGGTTTCTTGGCTAAAGTAAGTGAATTTTCTACAATTTATCTTTATGTTTTTATGATACATGGTGAATATTGCTTCTTTATGCTAGACGTCTTGCTTGGTGAAACCCTAAGAGAGGATAATAAGTGCTTCCTCCTCTCACAAGGTTATTCTTGTTTTAAATTGGTGAAATCTCCTTACTAGGGTTAGCATCCTAAAGCCCTAAAGTTCTAGCACTTTAGGATTTTAGCCCTAAACTCTTGATTTTGACCTAGTTGAAGAACTTAAGAAGGGAGAAAAGGTTGCTAGAGCCCAAAAGTGCTTGTACTCTAGCAATCCTTCTCCTTAAGGCTTAAACACTAATTCCCTAATGTGCTACAACCTTAGAGTTTTAGTCCCACCTCTTAAATATTTGCTAGTTTCATCTCCAAACATATTGCATTGTTGTTGTAAAGACTTTGTAGCCCTCAAAGGCACTAATATTTAAGCTCTCTTATGGTGAAAGTGATATCAACAAACTCTCTATTTTAATTCTCTCAAGCTTCCTACTAACTCTACTAATAATAAATCAAGATAATTGAAAAATAAACTTCTTGTTGTTGGAAACATTTGCTACATCCATCTAAATACACTCTTATTTGCTGCATACACTCTTGTAAAGGTGGCCTAACATACCTAGAAATTGAATCTAACAATTGGATATTAATCTAGTAGATTTATGCTAAGTTTCCCTTGTCAATTGTCACAATACTGAAGCATATTTATTAATGTTGTTATAATACTAGTGTACTACTACAAATTTGTACCATCCATTGCAATTTTTTTTTTCTAGTGTCTTATGAGGTAATAATTGCATGTTTGTACTTGGAAATCATGCTATACATGCTATAAAGTGTTCTTGTTCTAGGAAGGTACTCAAACAAATCCTTACCTCATCTATTTCATTGACCTAAAACAATATTAGGTGATTAAGAGATGGGGCAGTAGGCTTGACTAACAAACTTGCTACTTTGATCCCTTGAGGTCACCAGGGAAGCCTCCCTTGTGGTGGACCTCCTCCATCACTAAAATGAGGGGATTTCTTACAAAGGTGAAAATGGTAGGATTTCCCATTGTTACACAAGATTTGAATAACTTGTGGTGGGATTTGCACAAGTAGAAATCGTGTGATAACATTTGGGATCCATTATTGGGGACGATTGAGTCATTCTCCTCAAATGAGATATATTTGGTAAACTTTGTCCCAGAGCACTTATCTCTCAAGTTTAGTTGATGAATCCACTTAGGTTAGTTCCCTTACCTTCCTTTGATGATATTCTTTGAATAATCATATGACGACTGCACTGATGACAACCCATACTGAACGTCATTATAGCAACCAACCGTTTCATCCATGGCTTCTCCGAAATGACCCCCCGGTAATATTTTTGGACCCTTGGAAATGAGTCGAATCCTAGGGTACCCTCAACATATGCCTCTTGAGTACAAAAAATGGCTGCCCAAATTTTCTGATAGTGATGTGACTAATGTTGAATAGAATATGGGTAACTTTTGGGCTTTCTTCTGACTTAATCTCATTAGTGATGACGCTAAAGATGTAATGATGAAGCTTTTCTCATCCAATTTTAATAATGATGCTAGGAGGTGGTACAATTGTCTCCCTAGAAAAAGTATCAAGACCATGGATCAATTTGAGGAGACATTCCTGGAAATATGGGGAACTAGAGAAGACCCTAACATGTTTTTTCAACAACTCTATGACATAAGAGAGGAAGAGATTCATGAAGAGGGTTACCAATCCCTCGAAGAGGAGAAAGAATTACATCATGATTATATTGAAGACAATGAAGACTTGACTGAAGAACGAGAGCCTGAAGAGATTAATCATGAAAAAGATTACCAAGAAGAATATTTGTTTCCTTGTGAATATGTTGAAGAAGAACATTTTGATGTCAATGAAGATGCTCCTCATGAACACAAAGTGTTGTTGTTTTCTCCTCCATTTGATGAAATCATCCAAGCTTCCATTCCTCCTGTACAAGAAGAAGGGAATGTGGTGAGTTATTTCCCTTTCCAAATTCTTGATGATGCTTTATTTCATGATTTAGAAAATAAGGAAGTGTTAGAGGAACCCTTGGATGCATTAGATCCTTCATGTTATATCATAGGTGATGATGTGGTTGAGAATATTGATGATTTTATACATGTTCGAAGACATAAATGGGATGTGATTTGTTCTGGTGGAGATTCCATTTATGACATTGAAGGTCATTTTCAATCGTTTCCCTTAGAACAACCATATATGATTGTGACTGATTCAGTTATTTGGTAACATGAAGATGAAATTATTACTCATTTGTTCCAACCACCTAGGGATGATTCCTTGTTGCATTGTCAAGATGATTTTTGGTTTTATCCAGGGGGGTTTGATACATGTTATTTTGAGAACTTGGATTTATTCTATGAATAATATTTTCAACCACCTATATGCTCTAACCTTGATGAAGATGAGCTCATGATTTGGCCAAGCAGGATTCTTATTTCCAGCCTTCTTCTTTTCCTTCATCTTGTTATTCCACCGAGGATGTAGCTAGGAAACATGTTTCTTATCCTAGGTTGTCTCCGATGATTTTTTTTTCTTAGAATTCAAGGGTAGGTTGGATGCTTTAAGAAGAAGTTTGACATCCTATTTTTTGGGCCTCCCCTCAAGTAATTATCAGGCATCTTCCATATTCTTGTTCATCCCTTCTCAAGCATTGGGGAGTGATGAGGACCAAGGTAGTCAACCTTTAGGGTCTTTGAGTTAGCATTATGAGTCTTCATCTTATCACAACCCTATTCAGAGATGGATTGAGCATTCTCGTGGGAATGTGACTTGGTGTAATTTTTCCCCTCCCTTCCACCTCTGTGAGTTAGATTTATGATTGGAAATGGTATAGTGCTTTCTTTAACTCATGTTCATGTTGTGCTTGACTTATATTTATTTTGGTTTATGATGAAAAACATGGGAAAATGCTTTGATAAAATATTAGGATGGTTTTACTGGTTATATGATTTTACCTAGCATTTCTCCTAACAATGATTAGGGTAGGAATTTGCATCCTGCATTTCATTATGCATATCATGCTAGTATAATTTATTTTTGTTTGAATTTCCATACATATTTTTTATGTACATATTCTTTGTCTTTCATCCTTTCATGTTGTTATGATACATTAATATGATTTGAATGCTCCTATTGATATGTTGAGATGTATCAGAAAATTTCCCTTTTCAAGTTCTTCTCTAGATTTGGTAGTTATCATTTTTGCTCATATGAATAAAGAGGTGAGTCTGCCACCCACCAATACTTTGATTTTTTTCTTGAGTATAGTAGGCATAGGTCAAACCAGAAGATTTTGATGTTATGATGTGCTCTACAGTGAGAACATGCCTCCATGTAGGAGCCAAATGTGCCCCCCTAGCCTAGTTGTAACTAAGGAGATTATGTCTCGAGGCCCGCAGGTAACATAAATGAAGTGTCAAGAGTCAAACTGACCAGCATAGACCACAAGGCCCCTCCTACTCATGATTTCATCACCACTCATCACCAACACCAGAGTAGCAGACATTACATCAGTTTGGCTCCCAAAAGGAAACAAGTCTTTCTTCATGAGGTAACAAGTCCAGTCTCATGGTAAGTGTCAGTTTAATATTTGAAGCATAAGCATGTTGCAAAGACTCTGTTGATGGGTTAAAGTTCTCCCGACAACAACAAGGGGTACTCACCGATATACAATCCCAATTAGACTATACATCGTTTGGATTAGGGGTCCCATCAAGAATTTGGCATGACTTCCATTTATTGTTGTCTTTTGTTTTCATACCTGTTATGATCCAGTTTACCGATGAAGTGGGTGGATGCAATGCATATATGTAGATGAATACCATGTATGTAGAGACAACTGATCTTTTACTAATCTATGGTAACCTATCCTAGCTAGGAGCACACTAAATTAATTGGTGAGTTGTAATGCAACCAAAACCTTACACAAATTTTATACAGTTAGTTGTAAAAAAAGAGGAAGATTGGAGACAAATACATACATATGTATATAATCAGATTAGTCTAGATCACAACAACGTATACTGTAATAACCCACAAATCTCAAGGCATTGAAATATTCAAAGAAATATCAATAAATACATAATGACAAAGATTGTATAAGAATTAGTCTACAAAAAACAAACATCCTTAGAATCCATAGAAACAACAATTATCTTCAATTGAAGTAGTTCAAAGCTCCGATCCGTTTCTACAAAAAATTCCTTCTATAATATGTTGTCCCTAAGGGCTTCTCAATATTCATTAACAATGTATAAGTTCTCGAAAATTTTCTTGGGTCTATAAAATGCTTGAAAATCCAACCAAAAAGTCATTTCTAATGAGTTTCTACTCTATTTTATACAAAAAGCTCGTAACTCCTATGTGTCCTTTCCCCCTCTTCTTGAAGAGGCAGTTACAAAATTGTTCATCTTCTCTATTCTAATGACAAGTGGAAGAAAGGATGAAATTTGAAGTGGTTAGGAAAAGGACTAGAGAAAAACAATCATTTTGTCCTTTCCCTATGAACTTTTGCTTTGGATATAAGATGTCCAAACTTCCAATCGATTATATAAAGAATCGATCCTCATATATGATAGTTTTTCTAGTGTTGCTTTGTCATGGCGATTCTGTCATCAAGGGAACTCATATTTTTCTCTAGTTTTTTCATGAAAACCTTTATCATAGTGTGAATCTTTACCTATTGTAGCAGATGTTGGTCAATGAGATCAATGGAGACAAAGGTTGTTGCTTCGACTATCTGTTTCCTTTGACTTGTGATGTCTTGGACTGCATTCACCAATTCTTTTGTGACCAAATTCTTCCCAAGTTCATCTAATCTTCAGAGACAACCATTCCTTATCAGTTCTTGGGCAGCTTTGTGAGTCCTTGAACATATTGCCATCGCCTTGGTTACTTATTTATCTTCTCTTTTCCCTACCTTCTGGAAATTATCTAATGCGTACATATCTGTCTTTCTAGCTAGTTTTGAGGGTCTGTATAGCTCAAGAGGTGCATCAAGATTCTCTACTATCCAGGTATCAATGTCGGCTATGCCTTCACAAATAGCGTTGTATTATGTTCGCTGCATTTGTATCCGGTTGTTTTGGTCAATAACTATTGTAGCCGCATTTTAGAAGAGGTGTATATTGGCATACATGTCAATGATGGCACCTTCGAGATCATTCCTCACTTTTTCCACACTAGCCTTAAATTTGAGGAGACTTTTTTCATTAATATTTACTTGTTGAAACCTCTCTTATAACTCCCTGATCCTCACCTCTTTCTCTTCATTCTATTGGCATAGCCTCTATATATTGTCTATGGTTGCATCCATAAATGAAAATCCTGCCCTAGTTGTTGCCACAGGGCCTTCCCACACATATCCTATGACAGGGACTTGAGTAACCACTGACAAAGAGGATCCTTATGTTGTTGGAACATTTTTCACTCTTCCTTGCACAATTCTATGGGTTTTTCTATCGTATGTGAAACTTATTAGATCCAATACTTCAACTGATAAAAAAGGTTCCCAGGGCCTGAGGCCTAAACCACTACTCATTGTTTCTTCTCCTATACCTGCGATGGACGTTCCATGGACATCCAAGTCCATTGGGTGTGTGTCACCCTCTCTGCCCTTTGTATTCTTCCTCTGTCTTTCTTCTTCAACAACTTTATCCATTTCTTATTTTTCCACCTTCTCTGCTAATTCTGTTGCTACTCTTACCGCTTCTACCAGCTCCTTTTCTTTTTCTGCAACAACTTTTTCTTTGGCTTCTGATTTAGCTTTCAATTCATTTTCTGCCCCAAAATTTTCTATCGGCTTCTATTTTTTGTTTCTTTTTAACGTCGTTCATCCTTTTCAACACCTTCTCTTTGTCTCTTCTATTTTTATATGCTGGTGCTTCTTCGTCCTCTTCAACATAACCTAAATGAGTTGGGAAATAGATGGGAGAAGATATCTTAGCTTCATCTCATCCTGCCTCTTTTTTGGCCACCCCTCTTGCAGCTTCTTCGTCCACGATTCTTCCTTTTGGCTGGCCTCGCCTGTTGAAAATGACTTTGTCGTAAGTTCCGTCGTTTTGATGCACCTCCTCTTTTTCATAGAACTCAATGGTGTATTCATATGGTACTCTCATGCTATTGAAGTGATCTTTATGATATTATTAGGGTCGTTCCTCTTAAATCTTTCCTCTCCAAAGTGGTAGGAAAGCAAGATGTCCACTTACCATGTATGTAGATACAACTGATCTATTACTAATCTATGGTAACCTATCCTAGCTAGGAGCACACTAGAGTAATTGGTGAGTTGTAATGCAACCAAAACCTTACACAAATTTTATACAATTAGCTGTAACAAAAGAGGAAGATTGGAGACAAATGCATACATATGCATATAATTAGATTAGTCTAGATCACAACTGTTAGCACCAGAAGTCACTCCTGGATTGCAGCAGGAGTAAGCTCGATACCCATCGGTTTATATGTCACTGGTTGTTTATAAAGGGTGACCGAATGGGAGTAAATTCAGAACAATATCGTTTTAACTTAGAAAACTGGGTTGAAAATACAGAGCTAGGTGAGGTCTTGATCTAACTTAGGCCAGTAAGTTTTCATAGTGGTGAGTAGGTGGAGGAAAAACAAGAGAGCAATGAAATTCTTCTTTGGACATCCGATATTCCAACAACCTTTGGAGGAAAAGTCCCAGATATGAGATCCTCTCAGATCTGAAAACTTCAAGAAACTTAAAATGCTGCAAAAACTGATATAATCAAATCTACACTATATAGTCATTACAACACCTGACTGGATCATCGATGCCCAAGATTTAAGAGTCAGAAGAAAAGAGTAAGGAAGAGGCTCGCTGCCAAACATAAGTCTATAAACAGAGAACCAAAAGCCTTGCTAAAACTTTACAATTGGGAGCTTATCTCTACCATCGATACTAACAAAATGGAAAAAATGCCTACATATACTTAGAACTGGCTTCGGTTGCCTGAAATGCGATCATGTCATACATTCAAGGCTTTACGTTGAGGATATTCTCTGTCAGGCTGCACATGCAGACATTGGTCAGACTTCCCATGCAGTCTTCTATTGGATGCGATCTCTGTCAGTTCAGACTGACAGCCTACCTTTGCGCTTTGTCCTTTTCTGGTCTTCTATTTATGGAAGGAGACTATGTCTCACCCACCTTCCACATTTACATTAACTGCTTCCTTAGGATCTGAGAGGCTCATGTCAACTCTGCTCCTGAACAACGTGGTGACCTTCCCTTGGTTGTTACTGCTTCGTTGGACTGCTACTAGGGGACCCAGTCGACGGACATGGATGAGAATCTTGGCGGGGACGATAGTGCCAACATCGTGAAGGTGAGACAAGGGGCACCCATGTGGTCAGGTGAGACAGATGGAGGATGACATGGAAAGTATGTGCGACATAAGGTGTGTGCACTATACCGGGACAGGTCAGAGGTGGAGTGGCATGGGGCGATGATGTGGGGGAAAATAAGAGGCTGCAGCAGCGGACGGGATGGGACCATATTCCAGGGAGGACGTGAGCGGTAGGACACTTGGAAAGAGATGATAGGAGGGAGTGATAAGGGGCTATGGACCAACGCTAAGTGGAGGACATGTGTAGCGTAACGATATGGGGAGTGGGAGAGGAGGATGTGATGGGCGGAGGTGAGAGACAGAGTGGGAGACAGATGTTAGCAGGAGGCGAGAGCGGTAAGCGGAGGAGGTAAGTGGTATATCGAAGGGGGGGGGGTAGGTGGTGTTGGGGTCCTATAATTATAGGCGACTTGATTCTTCGACTGTTGATTTGGTTTTTCTCTCGTGATGACGAAGTCGTGGCTCAGGTGATTCTGCTTCCTCCCTCCATTCTTGTCGCTCAATCCCCCATCACCCTATTGCATCCTTCATCCACACTGCGCCCTCACTCCCTTGTCCTGTTGCCCCATTGACCACTTTATCCCACCACCCATCCCCGAATAAATGGACTTAGGATGAACAAAAATAACAATAGGTTAGTTAGATTAAAATAATAATAAGTATTGATATAGTTAGTATAGGTTGAATTAATTAATAAACAACTAGTTAAATAACTAATTAATTATTAATTAATTAGTTATTAACTAAGTTAATACCTAAGTTAGTAACTAGGTTAGTTTAACATTAAATAAAATAAATTAATAAAATAAACACAAAACATA
>ML810365.1:64801-86948 GCA_009831015.1 Picea engelmannii
GGCGGCGGGTGGGGGGGGTCCGGAATTGACCCTGCGCCGTAGATCTGAGCGAGCATATTTTGGCCGCCCATATCATCTTGCTGCTTATCACAACGCGCTATTACACCTCGAACTTAGGATAAGTGGGTTTTTGACCCACTTCTTGCCATTTTTTTTAAAGGTGGTCACTTGTTAGGAAAACACCCCCTTACTAATTTATGTGATAACACATAGTATAACCAACATCTCCGCCATCTTTTTTTGGCCCTCTAAAATGATATTCTCAGCAAAATTGTGGTGCCCTAGATTGGATGGATGATAAACCTAGGATTTCCCTAAATTAAGGCATATTCTTAGCAAACTAGAGGGTATATTGAAGGGTGAAACAATTAACTTAATTGTGGTAGCTTATGGTTGGATTGTTGGGAATATTGTAGAAGCAATGATACTCCTCCAACACCTGCACCAAAACATCAAACTAAGAGATGAATTTGGGGCTGGATTATGAACATAGTTAAGGTTAGAAACAAATGAGGTCTGGACCATCATGTTTGAGATAAAGAAAACCTCCTTGGTATCTCCGCTATCTCTGAGGCTTATGAGCAACATACACATCATCTTACATTCAGTTTTCTGAACTTTCTCTTTCTATATTTTTATATTTTATGACAGCTGGGAATGAATGTCACCTACAACATCACTTGTTCAAACCTAAGCACACTCACAATAGACACTTTGAGATTATATTTCGGTCTCTTATTTTCCATTGTGTCTTTGGCACAGTCAAGGATTTTTTGAAGATTCAGGTTGTCACTTTGTACCTATTGACAACATGAAACAAATGAACTAATGTTGAATTATGCAGGATTGTGCCACGGAAACAACAATATAACTTTGATGGAGCATTGAGACTAAGATGACATTTTTACTAAGTTTTCATTGGCAAGTTATGCAAGTTGTTAGGTTTTTGTCATGACTGATCAAACATTCATATCTCTACCATAGATTTATGCATGGAGACTTATTTTCCTCACCTCATCTTGAATTGTTGATTATTTATGGAGTATTTATGGGCTTTATCCTTGGAATGCTAGGCCTCTCAAACTCAATTTATGAACAAAAAATTGATTGTAGACATGAAGTTGTTTATAATTTCAAGCAGTCAATGTTTTGTTTCAAACCATAATGCATCATTTTTTAGCCGTGTAAAGAAATTTATAAACAACTTGTTGTTTCTCTTCATGATTCCCTTTTCTCAAGAAGTAAGTGACCCTGTATTGGGCATGAATTTTGACTTGAGTGTATTCTCTTCCTCAAAATGGAATAGTTTCAGCCTCCTCAAGCGTAATCAACATCTCTATTAGGGTTCTTTCAGAAGTATCGGGCATTTTGTGAACACATATAGGGGATATTTGTGCCTAAACATGCTTTTCCAACAGTGCTCTACCATGTCATCTCCTCAGCACATGAATCATCTAACCCATAGTGCATAATTGGAGCAGACTTAGGCAACAAGGAATGGCAGAGCACCCTTCTAAGACAAGACACCTGTGGCAATAGTACGCTAGACTTTCCTCACAATGGAGATAGGGGAGGCAAGTATTGGAGAAGACTAGAGGAAAAAGGAAATGTAKTATCTTATATATACTTGACCTYCACCATAAAGTAATGTATCACGTGGAGGTTTTGAAGAGAGTTTTGGAGTCACRTTTGTGGGCCTATAATGTAGGCTTCATCKCACACTTTTGGGTATGTGCCCACACATGAAGAATACTTCATACATTAGAATTTAGGAGGCATAACACTTGGTGTATGAAGTATCCCTCAATGAAGTAAATTGGGTTTTGAATTGACCTTGTGAGCTTCTTTACATAATACACATTTGAAGGCCTCTTGTTGAACAAGCATTGGATGCAGTGGCGTCATTGGGAGATTTATTATTGGCTGATAGTGGGGGTTTTGGCCCACTTGGAGTTGCAAGAGCTGTATTGAATATTTTTTTGAGGAAAGAAAAAAATCAAGGAAGATAAGTTAAGCATTACCCTTTGGCCCCTAAAAGGATCAAAATATACATGGGGAGATAAATGGTCCTAGAAACATGCCAAAGTATATTTGTAGGTGCAATATTTCAACGGCTTATCAAAATATGTTTATGTGTTTATATATTATTGCACATCGACTTATACAATTACTTATATCTCAAAAATATACTGATAGGTCACAACCTAACGAGACACCAAATTGATGTATGAGACTCGATTGTTTGTGGGAAAATGAATACAAACTCTATGCATCCCACAAACATAGGGGTCTCATACATTAATTTGATGCTAGTAACGTCCTAGAAAATATGAATATCTTATAAATAATCAAAATTGTATTTTTACATTTCTATGTCTCCATAAGTTCTACATTGAGTTTTATACTTTAAAAAACATGCCAAAACCCTTACCTTATAATTGTCCTTTCACCAGATCCATTATCCCATACAACTTGATAAGATTTTTCCACGAGATGCATTTCCATCACCAATACCTGCATCAATCATAAAAGACAAATTCTCTATATGAGTAAATAATATATAAGCAAATAAACATGCATTTAGTTATGTAAAATAACTCTAGAAAAAGCTTAAGTGGTCGCATACCTTAATGAGCTTCTCTTTGTTTCGCAAATAGGTTATTCTGTACTAAACAGGGCCAACCACGTGAATGTGGAAGCTCATATGGCGCCTCCCCCCCCCCCTCACATGGCTCTCAATTCCCCATACCCAACAAATGATTTTGTTTATATAGAAAACATATAGACATTCATGCATAACTAGGCTAGTCATCAAAACATATGATCATATAAACATTGAAGCATAATGCGGTAATTCATATAAACAATGTTTTATACTAGCAACATCGATAAATGTAATATAGCAGATATAAAAAGTATGCATAACAGAAATAAAATGCTAGAAATGGAAGAATAACAACAATATAACCAGAACAATCACCACAATAACACTTAAATGATATAAGAATAACAATAGAAACAACACTTTGATTCCGAGAGAAATGTTCATGGGCCTCTTTGAGGGGAAAACCTCCAGTGGAGTAGAGCTCTATTAAAATAATCTCCAAGCTAGGGTTCTCATACCCTCGACTCCTATTTATACTAAATATGTCTATCAAAAGAACCATCTAGAGGAAGATCCTTCTAGAAGCGGAAGCTTCTATTAGGTCTTCTTACATTCAACTTATTCTATTTTATTGCAACGCCTTATTAATATTGACCTTTATTACATCTGAATATATTGTTCTACATAAGTGCGGGTTAGGACCCTAACATGTCCTCCCCCTTAAAAATAGCCTTGTCCTCAAGGCTTGAGATGTGGAAATTGTTGCAGAATGGTAGCTGGTTCCCAAGTGGCATCTGCTGGAGTTATATCTTTCCACTGGACTAACACTTCCTTGATAGTTCTCTGATGTAGGAGACACTCATGCTAGTCCAAAACTGCTTGTGGCTGTAGCCAAATGGATCCTTCTTCGTCTAACTTAGGAAGGTTGGTTGAATTTGGCACTTAGTTCCAATCACCTTCTTTAAGCATGAAACATGAAAAACAAGATGTAGCTTTGAATGAATGGGCAAAGCTAACTAATAGGCCACATGTCCCACATTCTTGAGAACGGTATAAGGACCATAAAATTTGGGCACTAGCTTCTGACAATGCTCAACCTTGAGGGAATTTTGATTGTAAGGTTGCAGTCGAAGAAACACCTGATCCCCTTCTGCAAATTGACGTTCAGAGTGACCTTGATCTTCTTTTTGCTTCATGTGATTTTGTTCCATGACCAAATTCTCTTTGAGGGTAGGAATAATAGCCTCTCGAACTGTAAGTGATTGGTCAACCGCCTGGACCTTCGAGACACCAGGTAAGTATGAGAGAATTGAAGGTGGCTTCTGTCCATATACCGCTTCAAAAGGAGTCATGTGTGTAGCTATATGGTATGAAGTGTTGTACCACCATTCAGATAGGGGTAACCATTGAGCCCACTGATTTTTATTTTCCGAGGCAAAACACCTCAAATATGTTTCCAAACACTTGTTGACAACTTTCGTTTGACCATTAGTCTGAGGGTGATAAGTTGTGCTGAGATGCAATTGGGTGCCTTGTAGGTTGGACAATTCTTGCCAAAACTTGCTTGTGAAAGTTGGGTCGCGATCATAAATAATAGAGTGTGGAATGCCATGAAGCTTGAAGACCCGATCCATGAAAATTTGAGCCACCGTGGATGTTGTAAATGGGTGTTGAAGAGTGCATAAATGAGCATACTTGGAAAGGCGATCAACAACCACCATGATGACTGATTTATTTCTCGATTTGGGTAAGTCTGTAAGAAAATCCATAGAGATATCCCTCCAAATAGCAGGTGGAATCGGAATCAGTTGTAGTGTGCCTGTAGATTTGACTGTTTCTCCCTTGTTGCATTGACACACATCACATTCAACGACAAAATTATGAATGCAATGTTTCATACCATCCCAGAAAAAATAATGTTTGACCCTGTCATGGGTTTTGGTGAACCCGGAGTGCCCCGCTGTGGGTGTAGCATGAAGCTCAGAAAGTACCATGGATTTAAGCTTTGATTGTTTACTTAAATACAAATGACCTTTGTATCGAAGCTCATCATGGATCCAAGAGTAACTTGGGGAAGCTGGAGCATTGGACTGCAATTGTTGGCTCAGATGCAAACTTTTGGGATCTTGTAGCCATTCCTGGCGAACGACTTGGAGCCAATCTGGTACAATGAAGGAAAGAGAAAAAAGGGATCCTTCATCTTCATATTTTCAGGAAAGTGCATCCACAACCACATTGTCTTTCCCTTTCTTGTAAATGATCTCATAATCATATCCAAAGAGCTTAGTCACCCATTTTTGTTGCTCCGGGGAGGAAATGCGTTGTTCCAGAAAATACTTGAGGCTTTGATGGTATATCTTAATTTGGAAGCATTGCCCCAATAGATAAGGGTGCCGCAGATCAACGACATGCAAAATAGCCAACATTTACTTTTCATAGATTGATTTGCTCAGATTTATTTCAGATAGTTGCTTGTTGGTAAAGGCTAAAGGCCGACCCTCTTGCATAAGGACAACACCAATTCCTTTCCGTGAAGCATCACATTCCAAGACAAAGGTCTTTGTGAAATCAGGAAGGTCCAGGACTGGAGTGGTGCACATGGCCATCTTCAAGGTTTGAAAAGCTTAAGCAGCGACTAGAGTCCAAGTGAAAGAGTTATTTTTTAGGAGTGCAGTGAGAGGTGTTGCAATCTTTCCATAATTCTTAACAAACTTGAGATAATAACTTGTTAAACCCAGAAATACATGCAAGATTTTTAGAGTCTTTGGGTGTGGCCATTATTGCATAGCTTCAATATTTTTAGGATCCACCCTGATGTCGTCCTTGCCAACGAGATGACCCAAGTACTCTATTTATGAGGCACTAAAATCACATTTAGACTGTTTCAGGAAAAGTTGGTGCTGAGAGAGTAGATGGAGAACTCAATCAACATGAGCAAGATGGTATATTCAGGTTTTCCTATAGATGAGGATATCATCAAAGAAAAATAAGACAAAATGACGTAGAAAAGGACAAAATACATGATTCATGAGGCTTTGGAAGGTGGAGGGGGCATTACACAAGCAAAAGGGCATGACCAAAAACTCATAGTGGCCCTCATGAGTTCTAAAGGAAGTCTTGGGAATGTCTGCCTCTTTCATACGTATTTGGTGGTAGCCCGAATGAAGATAAAGTTTAGTAAAGAATTGGGTGCCACTCAATTCATCCAAGAGGTCATCAATGACAGGAATGGTAAATTTGTCTTTAATGGTAATTTTGTAGAGGGCAAAGAAGTTAGGACACATTCACCAAGAACCTTCTTTCTTCAGGACCATGACCACAGGAGAAGAGTAGGGGCTCGTACTAGGGAGGATAACACCTTAAGGAGTTCTTGGACCATTTTCCCAATTTCATTTTTTGGGTAAAAAGGGTGATGATACGGACGGATATTGGGAGGAAGGCTTCTGGGTACAAGGGGAATGGAATGATCATGAACACCACGATAAGGAGGGAGTCCCTGGGGAGTGGAAAAGACCACTTGATGTTTAGAAAGGATGGCTTGGAAGTCTTGTGACATCGAGGGTGTCTCTGTTGCTTGTATGGCATGGAGTTGGGCAATAACACCAGAATGACCTTTTTTGAGTAGCTTTTCCATGCGATGGGAACTAATTATCTCAGGTGAACCAACGATGATGCCTTGGAACTTATATTGGTGGCCCTCTTGGTCAAATTGCATGGTTAATTCCTTAAAATCCATGAGAATGGGACACAAATGCCTTAGCCAGTCTGCACCCAACACAATGTCACAACCGCCCATGTCGATAGCAAACATATGATATTTCATATGGTAGTCACCAATTTGGAGACACACATTTTCACAACGCCCTCCACATTTCATGGAGCCACCATTGGCAGTCATGATTTGGAAATTATTGACGGTATGGATGTAGCAATGAGTTTCTTGGGAAATGCGACGATGAATAAAATTATGGGTGCTTCCACTATCAACCAAAATGACGACCTTCCAATGCTTGATGTAACCAATTAGCTTGAGGGTTTGGGGAGAAGAGAATCCAGTGAGAGCATTGAGGGAAATGACTAGTTCTACTTCGGGAGGGTCTGAGGGAGGGGTTATGTCAGTGATTTCAGGTGACTCAGACACAAGGGGAGTTTCAACATCCTCTTCTGAAATATCCTCAGAGATGGCCATAAAACACTTTTGTTCCTTACACTAGTGGCCCAGAAAATATTTGTCATCACAATTATAACAAAGTCTTTTGAGTTGGCGTTCAACCATTTCAGCCCTGGTCAATTTTTGGATCTTTAGTGGAGCGAAGGGAGTAGTGGGATTTAATGGTTTAGGGTGAGGGATAAAGGAGGGTTTCCAATTTTGAGAAGATACAACATGTTGTGCTTATTTATCTCTTTTAGTAGCCTCCACCCAACTCTAAGGCTGATCCATGAGGACATGGGCTCGAATCTCATCCTTGAGGCCACTGATAAAACACTCTCGGAAAAAGGCATCAGACATGCCCTCTGTCCAAAAATCCAGGTGCTTAAAGGAAACTATAAAGTCTTCCACTGTTCTTGATTGTTTCAAATTTGTCAAATGGCCCAAATGGTTGGTGTCAGTGTCAAAGCGTTCATAAAGCTCTACCACAAAGTGTGTCCAAGCAATATACCCTTGACAGGAAGTTTTTCTCCATTGCCACCATTGCCAACGTTATTAATCTAGATGGAGAACACCATACTGGAGTTTGGCCAAGTCATATGTAATGCCATATAAAGAGAAATAATGTTCCATTTGGGTTACCCAACCAGTGGGGTCTGAGCCATCATATTTGGTCACATCCACCCACGGAAGGCGCAGGTCACGTTGAAAGTGATGGTGCTGAAAGTTATGGGAATGAGAGGAATGTTCACCTTCAGTATGTGGAGGTGAGTTAGAGGAAGGGTTATCTGTAGGGATATGCAGCTTGGTGTAGAGTGTCGAAAAGACAGATTCAAGATGGGTGGTCAGGTCTAGTTTGATTTCCTCCATTGAGGATTGCATGGTTGTATTGATGGCAACAAGATTGGCACTGATTTGTTTCACTTCTTGTTGGGTCTTGGTGAGACTAGATTGCAAGGTATTGAAGCGAGCTTCCAAGTCTTGGCTACGACTGTGGGCCATGAGGACGAGGGAACCGAAAAGGGGTGGGTGGGGTCAAAATTTTTGCCAAAAAATGACATGTATGAATGTGATAAGGGCGAAGAGATGAATCCAATGGAATAGGTCTCAAATCATGGTGAAAAAATTTCCATACTTTTTTTTTTTTTTTTTTTTTTTTNTTTTGGTCTGAAGAATATTGCAGTGATGAAATGCCCAAATGCTTAACCAGGAAGAAATGTGTAGTTACTTGGAAACCCGAACATAGTTGCATGACAATAGATCTTGTTTATTTTAATTTGTTTATGTTTCTGTCCCCAAGGGTTAGGTATTCAAGGGTTCTACAGACAAGGGTTTTCCTTATGCTATAGCTCTCTAATATACGTGCGGGGTCCAACAGTAGTACTCGACCCAATATCTCAGGGCACTAACTAAGGAGGATAGATCGTACCCTTAGCCATACTACCTGACTACCCAGGTACTAGAGAGTATCTTCCTGAGTGATTTTCTCGGTGGAACTATAACAGTTAGGTGACCGATCGGTTTATCTAAAGAGGGCTTCAGGAAATCTAGGTCGATCCGTACATAGGTGATATCTGATGCGCTACCACTCGAAGGGATACCAACATGAGTTACAAGGGTGGCCAACAGATGTGCGCTTAAGAACCACTTGTATTTCCTGTGTGTATGAATCCCTCAACCACGGGTTTATGTGCATAATGACAAATCTCTATGGATTAAAGATGTCGAAATACGTCTCTACCCTGAAATTTTTTTTACCCACAATTTCGTCCAAGGAAAGTGCTCTGATACCAATTGTAATATACCAGATATAAAAGGTATGCAGAACATAAATAAAATGCTAGAAATGGCAAAATAACAACAATATAACCAGAACAATCACCACAATAACACTGAAATGATATAAGAATAACAACAAAAATAACACTTTGATTCTAAGAGCAATGTTCACGGGCCTCTTTGAGGGGGAAACCTCCAGTCGAGTAGAGCTCTATTACAATAATCTCCAAGCTAGGGTTCTCATACCCTCGACTCCTATTTATACTAAATATGTTGATCAAAAGAAGCATCTAGAGGAAGATCCTTCTAGAAGCAGAAGCTTCTATTGGGTCTTCTTACATTCGACTTATTCTATTTTATTGCAAGGCCTTATTAATATTGACCTTTATTACATCTGAATATATTGTTCTACCTATGTACAGGTTAGGACCCTAACAATAAATATCCATATACAAGTCACAAATTTATACATCTTGTTTTTCTTTGATTTATGTTATTTTACATTCATAAAATTGACGATTGGGGTATCATGATCATCCTCTGACACTGTATTTCTTGTGCCACGTCCTTCTTTTTTTTGTGTTTCCATGCGCTCATGTACCATAGTTGTGGTACGTCGCTGAGAAGGGTGTGGAGGTAGTTGTACAGGGGCGTGAACTGCAACAACGAAAATTATCATATTGATATGTTGAAATATAATTGAAATAACTATTTCATTATTTTGATTAACATTACAATATTTCTCTTTACCTGTCTGTCTAGCTGTGACAGTTGGTACATTAATTTCTTGTCCACTTGGTTCTTCTCGCAGTTCACCCTCCTGAGCTACATGATCTTCCATTTAAAGAAGATAATATATAAGTATAATTCAGGAAATAAATATCTACAATCACAGTAAATATTTCTAATTCTAAATCATACATACCAAAATTGGTACTCTGCTCCCCACTATCATTGGACATGTGCTCCCTAGTTTGAAGTGATGTCTCCTGAATACCACTAGATTCACTGCTGCGGTTGCGTTGTTGCTTGAAAAAAAACATAAATACTTAGTTAAGGGTGATATAATAATATGAATAGACTTTACAAGCATGATACTGCGGTTTCCGTATTCATTTTATTTACCTACATTTGGATGGCTGGGGAGATTGGAGTTTGTCCCAAGATTCTCCGATATTCAATCACACTTTTAAAACCATGCTTGTAACCAAGCTTTAGGTCCTCCTCGGTGGTAGCAGTTTGGAACATATTTAACTGCAATGCATAACACCATTAAAATTACCAATAACAAAAACATATATGTGTTCGCTACTGTTAAATAAATATTCACCACAGTTAATCATTTAATTCTTATGATTCAGGCTTTTAGTTTTCCATAGACACCCTGGCCTAGTTTATGCTACCCGTGCTTTTCCATTCTAGCCTTGGTTGATTTGGAGGTGTCAGGTAGCCTATATATGGAATTTTTGAAAAAAGTTAGATATCAGAATTGTTACTTAAAACAATAAAGAAAAACATAAATGAGCATATTTCACTAAGCAGATGACATGTGTTGTACCTTGCTTTACTAGGTCATGGATGTCTTCCTTGTTTTTAAAATAAGTTCTCCTTTGCATCCTCTATCAAGGCCTTCCACTCTTTCTCTGGAACCATGGGAGGGCACTCATGCTTGAGGTCTAATTGCAATTTATCCCTATATTGGGCCCTGGTATATTTTAAATTCTCTTTGGCTAACTTTGTAACCACTTTCTTATTGAAAGTATTGCCGAACAAGTTTACCATGTGGCCTGTCAATTCATCTTTCTTTTAGCTATCTTGGGTATTCCACTGTGTGCGAATGGTGGGGCCAAACAACTCCAATGCTTTGTCATTCAAGTTTATGTAGAAAACATTGTTTCCTGCAGAAACATGTTATCCATTAATTTATAATAATCTCAACAAAATTCCATTTCAATTTCACGATAAAAATGAATCAATTAATAAACAAATGGCTGCAATCTTTTGAATCTTGATCGTAACACATGCGTCATCCACCGGAAAGGTGAGATCTAGTGATACAGTGATTTTAATTCATGCTTCTCCATGAATAGCTTCCTCACCATCTACAATATGTTCATCTCCGAAGTCATGTGGAGTCCCATGCTTCGACTCACCATGCTCTAGAGTGTCATGCCGGTCAACATCTATGCACTCATCAATGGATTCGAGGGGAAGCTCAAGAGGGTAAAAAATCCTCATTTGTACTTTTCTTTGTCGACTTTTTTGTTGCATTGGACCATCACTACTACCTATAGCAGTTGCATGCTCAGTAGGTTCCCAAGGCACGGGGTTTAAAAACTCCTACAAACAGAAAACTTTACTTTTTCAGATCATATAGAAAGTACAAAACAAAAAAACATATATGAAATTGTCATAGCTGATAAAAATATGTGAAGATGCCACTTACCCCAAATTTTTTATTAGATTTTTTAGCTCTGCAATTCTTTCCCTGTCCTCCCGTGTCAGGGGTCTTTTGCGAAACAAAGCTAGATATTCTATGTTTTCCTTATTCAAGGCCTTCGTGACAGTTTCTATTGGGTCAATGGAATAAAATATTTCTTCCTCAAGCTCCTCATCGTCCAAATCGACTGTACTGGACTAAAAACATCAAACAATAAATGAAATTAAAATAATTTTAACATATTTTTTTTTTAGATATTGTAATCAAATTTAGTTATTATTAAGGACAAAGAGTTACGTGATGTTGTTGTGCGAACAATGAATTCCCAAGGTCGCCCTGCTTCGATCTACTACGAGTGGGTGACTTCCCACAATGACCATGCCACAATACATTAATGAATAAAATTAATGAGATGAAATTTAACATTTGAGAAATTTAGTTATTGTAGTCATAAGTTGTTACTATATTTAACATTTACTTGTTTTGGCATAGTGGGTGCCTTTCCATGGTCACCCTGGACATATGTAGCATGTGATTTTCCACGGTCACCCTAAACAGATGTTGATACAATAAATCAATCAACAAAAGTTATGAAATTCACGTGTAACATTAAAAAAATGAAATATTGCAGTAATATCAGAAAACAAATAATGAAATTTCAGAAATTTAGTTGTTGTGGTCATAAGTTGTTACTATATTTAACATTTACCTGTTGAGGCACAGGGGGTGCCTTTCCATGGTCACCCTGGAAAGATGTAGCATATGATTTTCCATGGTCACCCTGGATAGTTGTTGACACAATAAATTAATCAACAAAAGTTATGAAAGTAATTGTAACATTAAAAAAATGAAATATTGCAGTAATATCAAAAAATAAATAATGAAATATGAAATATGTGCAGTAAAAAATTGAAATATTGCAGCGATAAATTATAACAATGATTTATCAAAGGTTGAGTTGCATGGTATGTAATATATTTACCCCCATAACCACACCTCCATCTATTCGATTTAAGTTGTAAATTGATCAACAACTCTTCACCTGGAACTATTGTTTTTGCTGCACATACAAATATATGATTTCCTTCGCGTCCCTCAAATATGAAATTTGGTTACTTATGATGATTTTTCAATAGTCAAGTTTAAGCATGAATTTCATTCCATTTTTAGCATTTAACCATAACCATAAATGTTGCAACAGCCAATATCACAAGAAGAAGCACCCTGTACAAGAACACAAGAAGTATCCTGGGAAACCCTTCTCAACAAGGGAAGAAAACCCAACCAAATCCTTTGCTATATTCCTTAAGAGAAATACCTTCACCACCAAGATAAAACCTAGCACAAAAGAGGGTTCTCAAACCCTAGAAGACTAGTGCCTAAGAGAGGTACACACTTTTCCCAAGAAGGTGTACTTGCTGAAATTTCCAAACTCACTTGAAAGATCTGATTCCTCAATGGGGAATTTATCTTTACTTATACTAACCTGAAACTGTCAACATAAGTGTCTATTGGCACAACAGGTCTGACCCCACTAGCTTATAATATATTTAATATTAACCATATTAATTATCTTTTATATAAATTACCAATCACATTAAGGTGGGGCCGACCTGTACCCTTTACACTACAATTAGGGTTACAGGTAGGTCTCACTCTTGAACAGTGTAGCAAGGGATCTGATACACCCACTAGTGCTATTCCATTAGGGGCACATCCATAGGGATTTCCGTATCTCTGGCTCATTGCATTACACAAAAGAACTAGTTCTTCACACATTCACCTGTGCTCATCCACAGACACATCCACTCAACAAATCTTCTTTCCCACTGCATCACACATGAGAGTTATCTAGAGTTTCTTGTCAAATCTACTGCTCAGAGGAGGATAATACATCATCTTCATTTCTATTTTGATGACCATGCACCAAGCACTTTGGGATTTCACACGTTCACCTTGTGCTCAGCCACATGCACGTCCAACTCAACAGATCCCCTTTCCCATAGGATAATCATCTGGAGTTCTTCTCAACTCTATGAATGGAGGAGGTCATATCTACGTTCTAGCTTTGTCTTATATAGGAACCACACACCGTCTTCAGGGGTTTTTTCTATGTTTTTTAAGATGGAGAATATCTCACATGGCTGCAATGATCCACATCTCAAAGGTTTGTAAGTTGGAGAATGTCTCACATAGTTTCAATCATCAACACTCCCTCTCATCTAGGGAGGCATTGTTTATCATGCCAAGTCTCACACAAATGTACTCTAAATTTTGTCTTGGCTAGAGTCATCAATACTCCCTCTCAACTAGGGAGGCACTCTTCACCAATTTAGTTTGGTGAAGATGTTGGTAATCTGCTCATATATAGGAAGGTACTGATTTTCCTCTGCATCATATCTATGATATAAGAAATGTTTATCTCATCGTGGTTCGATCCATCAAGAAACACTGGGTTCTCAAGGAGCTTTATACACGGCTCTTGGTTATCATCATAGGGTCCATCTTTTGATCAAGTAAATATGTTAGAAGCTTGTGAGGCCATACTGCTTCACACACTCAATGGTACATACTATGCTTCTGTGGTATTCAAGGCCACAAAGATTTTGTTTCTTGTTGCATCAGGAAACCATGGAAAAATTTATGGTAGAACATCAATCAGATGTGCTCTTCTGGTCCACTGTACTTTCTTCTCAATATGAATAGGCATATCCTGCAAACTCAAGCTCACTCTGGAGGCATATCTCATTCCATATCCAACTGTGCCTCATGTTTTGTTGTTGTCTAGTGAGTTTGTCTAAGTTGACTCATGACTAGGCACATTCACTGCATGGCATGAATCAAGTATGGTGTTAACTATATACATAAGTGATCCAATCAGTTGTGGATTAGTCTCATCTGAATCATCATCAATCTTCTCCTTTTGAATTTAATACGGTGGATTTTGTATTCTGTCATACTTGAACTTCTTTAATATCTTCACTGTATATTTTCCTTAACTTGGGAAAATATCATCGGTCCTTTGTCATACTTCTTGTCCCAAGAAGTAGTGAATCAAACTCAGATTCTTCATCTCGAATTCAGGAGTCAAGGATTACTTATATCCATCAACAAGTCTTTTTGAATAAGTCACAAAAATCAGGCTCTCGTCATCAACACTCTAATTATATAGGTTTGGATCGACAATACTCTTGTTGAACTCCAAACTCATCAAGAATTTATATATATGATATAGTTTCCAACTCATGGATGGTAGTACAAATGGGAGTGTATCGGGTTTACTCAATCAAGTGTATCATAATAGACAACTCCCTTTGTTTGTAAGAAACTGATGGCTATAGATATTGTTTTGTATCTCTAGACACTTCCATTAGCTGCATGTTTGATCTTATAGATCCACTTGGAAGTTACCACATACTTTCCTTCTGGTCCCTGAATAATATCTTATGCATCATTCTTTAAGATATACTGGTATTATTATATTGTGGCATCTTGTCATACATGTTTTCCTATTGCTTCTCTAAGACAAAGAGGTTCAACATCAATAAGGTGGCTCATGACTGAAGGATAGCTTGAAAATCTCTTTTACTTTCTCGGGATATGCCTTGAGAGGCTTGTATGTTTCTCTTCCTCTTGTAGAGTGAGTCTAAGTAGGCCTTTTATGCCCTACTTCAATATCTCTGAACATATTAACTGGAGCAACTCGATCAACTTAAATAACGTTTGTCTCCCTCTGAGCTGCTAAAGGGGGAGAAGGTATTATCTTACTATCAATCTCCATCTGAGATTCTCTAGGTTTTTTGAATGGGCATCTCTTCTTTTAAGGATAATGTATCTTCTTGTTCTTTCATAATAATCAATTAGACATGGTTTGGACTCCTGTACGAGGGATAATGTTCCAAGTCTTTGAGGGCTCCCATACTAGGGATTTATTAAAAAATGCAATCAACTATAAAATTTGAAATCAATTGATTCACCTGGTTTGTAGTCATGCTTTAGTTTTAGAGGAAGTAATTCTCCTCTTTGTTCTCTTCATTCTTTTGAGGTGGGTCTAAATCAATGTCAGTGGTGGAAACATATTATCTTCCCTTCTTCCTGGTTGGACAGTTTCTTGCATAGTGTCCATAATTGTCACATCTAAAGCACTGAATTTCTGAAACCTGTTTTCTTTGATAACCTATATTTGATGAAGACTTCTCACCTTTAAATGTTTGCCTAAAATTTATTTTGATTTTTCCTTCTTTCTTTGTATGAAGTGCAAGAGCATGATTTTCTTTTGAGGAGTCTTCCACTCCTCTATTTCTAAGTCTAAGTTCTTCTTGAGTACAATTTGTTCATAGACGATCAGAGGTTGGTAGAGTGTTTCTTCCACTGATACTTTGTAGGAAAGGCTCCCATGATTTTGGAAGGTTATTGAGAGTGGTTAAGACAAGTTCTCTATCAGACATGATTTCTCCGATGGTCTCTTGTTGTTCTTTAATCTCTAATAACTTCATAAAGAAGATGACAACTGTGTCACCTTTCGTCATCTTAGTAGTTTGAATTTGGCTCTTCAAGGTAAGATATTTGAGGGTGTTTTCACTTTCAAACATTTCTTTTAAATATTCATACATTTCATAGGTTGTCTTCAGGTTGGAAATACGAGGTAAGAGGTGATCTCTTACTAAGTAGATGATTAATTTTCTTGCTTTGACATCTTCTTCCTTTCTTATCTTATTCTCTATATTTGTATCTGTGGCTGGTAAGGTTTTAGTTACCACATCCAAGAGGTCCTATTCTTCAAGGGTGAGTTGAAGCCTTGATTTCCAGGAGATGAAGTTGTTTTCTCCATCAAGCCTATCCTCTACTAAGGCTCTGTTCTACATTTGGTTTCTTCAAACTCTTGCCAACTAGATTTTGAAAACCTAATGATTAGGTTTATTTAGTAACCTTGGATTATGTTGGAATTATGACTGCCAACAATAAACTTGATAGTGTCAGAAAGATGCTTGCTAATTCAGGAGAAACATTTCTTCAGAAATCTAGAATTAATATTCTGCAAGAAATTTCGACACCCTAGAAACACTAGGGAAAAAAATAAAAATTTATTAGAATTTCACTTTGAGAGCTTCTGGAGATGCATTGGAGGAGGTCGAACTCTTATATGCCAAAAATATCCCCAACGTCCAAGTATTAGGGGCTATAACTCCATTGAAAGGAGGGTCGTACGATTTTTTTGGGGAACCCTAGAGGGGTCGTACGGTTTTGCAAAAGGTGAGAGAAGACTTGGTGGGTGCTTGTGCAATGGGTTCTTTCAAGACCTATGCTCTGATACCAACTTGATTTTTCAATAGTCAAGGTTAGACATGAATTTCATTCCATTTTTAGCATTTAACCATAACCATAAATGTTGCAACAACCAAGATCACAAGAAGAAGCACTATGCACAAGAACACAAGAAGTATCCTGGGAAACCCTTCTCAACAAGGGAAGAAAACCCAGCTAAATCCTTTGCTATATTCCTCAAGAGAAATACCTTCACCACCAAGATAAAAAATAGGACACAAGAGGGTGCTCAAACCCTAGAATACTAGTGCCCAAGAGACGTGCGCACTTTTCCCAAGAAGGTGTACTTGCTGAAATTTCTTAACTCACTTGAAAGATCTGATTCCTCAATGGGGAATTTATATTTACTTATACTAACCTGAACCTATCAATAAAAGTGTCTATTGGCACAACAGGTCCGACCTCACTAGCTTATAATATATTTAATATTAACCAGATTAATTATCTTTTATATTAATTACCAGTTACATTAAGATGGGGTCGACCTGTACCCTTTACATTACAATTAGGGTTATAGGCAGGCTTGAATATTGAAAAATATAGCAAGGGATCTAATACACCCACTAGTTCTCATCCACTAGGGGCACATCCATAGGGATGTCCATATCTCTGGCTCACTGCATTACACAGAAGAACCAGTTCTTCACATGTTCACCTGTGCTCGTCCACATGCACCTCCACTCAATAGATATTCTTTCCCACTGCATCACACATGAGATTCATCTGGAGTTTCTCGTCAAATTTGCTACTCAGAGGAGGCTGACACACCATCTTCATTTATGTTCTCATGACTATGCACCCAACACTTTGGGATTTCACACATCTCCACAGGCACGTCCAAATCAATAGATCACCTTTCCCACAGTATAATCATATGGAGTTCTTCTCAACTCTCTGAATGGAGGAGGTCATCTCTACATTCCAACTCTGTCTGATATAGGAACCACACACCCTCTTCAGAGGCTTTCTCTCAGGTTTGTAAGCTGGAGAATATCTCACATGGCTGCAATGATCCACATCTCACACATTTGTAAGATGGAGAATGTCTCACATAGCTACAATCATAAAGATCTTAGTTGTTTCCACTGGTCGTGTACTATTTATAAAGACCACAATGTTTCCAGAATCTTTTGTCCTTCCATCAATATACATAGTCACCCCTTTATTTTTATTGCTATCTACTAGTTGTATATAATTTGCGACAACTCTGTATCTCTGCATACTTCATGTATATCATACCAACATCAACCAATGATTGTATTTGTATAATGGTCCAACATACTCCATCAATTCAGTTATAGTTCCATAACCGACCTTTATGCCATCCATGGAAAATAACCCCAATCCATGTAAGGATGAAGGAGCAATGCGATACATCCTCCCATTGATGAATAAATATGTTTCCACTTCAGGTAGCTTCTTAGGTGCCCATCATTGCACTAGATGTCTATACCTCAAGGACAAATCAATCTATCCTATGCTCTCAACATCATAATTACATGACCCTTAGTTGGAGATAAAAAATTGCATGCGTATAGAAAATATTTTCCTTACCTTTTTAGATCTAGTTGATATAGAACCGGTAGATATATTACAACATGTCTCGCTTTCAAACTCTATGAGTATATATTGATCATCACTCAAGGAATATAGATCCAACATATACCTATTTGGTGGTACCTACACTCGTTAAAACAAGAAGAAAATTTATCGTTTGTATTGACACTCAGAACTGAATTGGGTTGCATGCAAAACAATCCCGAGGCAACCTCGAACCACTTTGGATTGGAAGCTGCCCCTCCCAACCCGAGAGGGATCTCTCAGATAATGTCACAATATGATCTTCAGTAAGCGTAAAATGGTGGGCATATTTATGGGTAAATGATAGCTTTGGATTTTTTAAAGTTTGGGGGTTGGACCAGGGAAACAGTCGATTGGGCACGGAGTCAAGTGAAAACCGAAGAAAGGAGATAATAGCAGTGATCATATAACTTGTGGAATATGAGGCAAAGTAAGTCTATCTTTCAACAATTGATAATCATGATGCGGTAGCAGAAAAAGAAAAGAAAAGGTCATCACAATGAAAGCATCTATCAAGGATGAATTTTCACTACAACTTTAGAGGAAAACAAACGAAGGTTGATAACTAGATGCAGAGCTCTTATCTTGAGCGAATTATGGCCAGTCACCATAGAAACACAACACATATATATCAACTGTGTGTAAGGAGCATATAAAATGAATTCCAAACAAATTTTAACACAGTTGAAAGAGGAAGAGATAAAAAATATGATAATGACAATAGGAAGAACATACTGAAAGAATCGACCATGATGAATCTTACAATATCAAGTGAACACGTCTCTGTATTACTCCAATTTGGGTTTACAAATTAACTCGGCTTACAAAAGGAGCCCCTCTTCAAAGAGGTTTTTCCCCAAATCGCCCCCCACTTATGTCGGCCTCCTCCAACGATTATTTAACTAATCGCCTCTGGCGATACGTTACATAACTCAATTTTTAAAAGAAATAAATTAAAAATAAACGGTTTGTCTTCTGGAATTTCGTGACTGCCAGATGCTCTATCGTTACTAATCTTTGTTGTTTTGGATCACAATAAATCATTGGTGTGCACTGGAAAAAACTCATTCAGGTACCCCTGGTCTCCGCCATTGTAGGAAACGATATCCCTCCTGTGTCGCAACAGGAACCTGAAGGTGCAATTCGAGGGCTCGATCATCATCATTCCCGAGTTGAGAACGAACCTGCTATTACCTGTTGTGAATGAGCAACTCCATCCCATTTGTGGGAGTTCCTCTGCTATTTTCTGTAGGATGCTCGAAAACTAGACTTATCCCCCCTTCTTTGTGCTTGCACACGCTCAGTTTTACACGAAACCAACTATTTTTCATCATCCCCATGACATTTCATGTGAAATATTTTGGTTGTGTGTTCATGGCGGCATCCCAAACATGTACAACAAGCTCTTTGGTCCCTAATAGTTGTGTGACATCAATCTCAACATCCCAAAAGAACCAACACCAGTATTTTCCATACTTGGTTGGTTTTTCTCGATGATTAAGTTTACATAGAATCCATGTCTCCCCCCCATCCACTGTGAGCTCAACCCATATGATTTTTCTTCCTGTACCTGAATACACATATCCTCTGATTGTATATGGCGTTTGCGCAGTCAGGGAATTGATGGGAAAAACGTCTCCCTAGGCTGGAGTTGTGATCAGGAGCTGTATCGCTATCACTATTGGACAAAGAGGAGAAGGAGGAGTTTGCAATGATTCTCGAGGGTGCAATGAGCTCCCCAATGCGATAGTCTTCAAGCATGGCCTTATCTTTCTAGGAATGAATGGCATCAAAATCTTCTATGCAATCTGTGCCGCCGTTTATGAGGATGTTTTCCATCCTTTCCAGATGTTCTTTCAGGAAGTTGGTGCAGTCGTACACGTGGTCGTGGATAATGATCCATGCAGAATTGGGCTTACCCTTGCTGTGGCTTTGCACTTCTGAGATTGCTATCTTGCGAGAAGCTCTTGTGCAATGATGCTTTCTTGTGTTGTTGGGAGTTACTCTCGTCGCGTCCCATCCATCCTCTCGGTTTCATTACATAATTCAGTGTTTACAGGAAATAATCTAAAAGGAATCTCTTTTGTTTCGAGAAGTATGGAAACGGTTGGCCTTCTTGGAATTCTACAATTTCCAGATGCTCTGCCAGCTTCTTTGAACTGCTACTAATCAATTTGAAAAGTGGGGTATGGATGATCGCTAAAGAAATATTTTGAATCATATTGAACAATGCAGTTTTCCGTCAAACCCCGAGCTCCAGATCCTGTGTCGTTATATTGGAACAATATATTGATTGTTGTTGAAAGACACGTATTGCAGTCGTCGAGGGATATATCTCCCCAGCACTGGGCCAGACCGTAGATACGAAGAAACAAGGTGTCTACAATTGTGTTGGAAGTGTATCCATTCCATTATAACGTAAGAAGCATAACTTGGACCAAACTCTACTACCAACGTAATTCGCACAATCCTGTAGAACTGCAATTTTTGCTTGCTGTGAACAATTGTAGCATTGGTTGATGGTGGCATCTCCCCTACATTGGAGGATGGAATATACTTGGTTAGGACTTTGACCATGCTCTGAAATTTTAAACCTTCTCTGGGATGTGTCCTCAACGCTGTCCAGACGAAGACTACTCAACGATGCACTCACATTTCTCACAAACTTACTGTCTTTTGTATAGTTAGCGGTCTAGTTGCAGATAGGAGGCAGATACCACTCTACATCTTCTACACTTCCACAAATATTTTCTGTATTAAGAGAAAACATAATCAACACATTAACAATAGAGAGGCTCAGGACTCTGGCGGCCATGGATGTAGCATGTCTACTCTGTTTGTCCTCGAGAAGCCAGGTGGACCCTGTGTTTCACAAATTCCACCACTTTAGAGTAATTACAATGACGATAAGCCAGAAAAGTAAGATCTACTGCTTCTTTCATGTAATCTTCATGGAACTTTAGGTATTCTTTCATGATACTGTTTAATTCAGACCAAAGAGGCGACGACAACAACGAGGAAACATTTGATGCAACATTGACTCTTGCATTATGTTCTTGATTTCCAAACTTCTGTACCATTCAAATGCTGATGCAGTGGCAACCCAATATGTGTACAAGTGGATAAGAAAAAGCCTGTATTGCCAAATATACCTCCTGATTGACAAGCCAAACTCTAGAATCAAGATTGCCTCCAGTAGATAACCACGATGTTGAGTACTCCAAAACAAATCCATTAAAATATTTGAAGCCATTGTCAAGATCTCTTCTCCATGCATAATCTCTTTTATAGCACTTCTTATCCTGTAGGCCTCTTTCTTGATAAGGTGATTTTCTTTTTGTTTGTTTAACAGGTTCAAATGCTCTGAAATAAAATCCTCTACTACCAACAGAAATAGATCCTCCAACAGGAAAGGACACTTGGCCAAAACTCAAGAGGTAGCGGAGGGAAAGTTCAAAGATTCCAAAAACAACTGGATGAAGTAGTCATGGGCCTTTCCTCATTCAAATCTTTGTGGTTGAAACAGGTAGAAATAAATTCTACACCATTGTTTGCCTTTGTGGAAAGAATGACATATTAGAAGCATCTGCATATTGCAAGTGTTATTGTGCCGCATTTAAAATAGAGATGTCATACTTACAGTGAGAGACCTCCAAACACAAACTTTCTTCCCAAAAGGCCCTACAAGCCCTTCAACAAATCTGATGCAAGTTATAGATAATTTGGAAATAAGATGTGATCCTCAAACACATTGGGATGAAAACACTGAGTAGAGAAAATTTTCAATATCTGTTACAACAGTGGGAATATAAGTTTGTGGTACCAACACTCTAAAAAATGAGAAGATAAGTTATCGAGCAAATATTCAGGGAACCCATGTTTTTCTTGGAGAATATACTTGATTCTATTGTCTGTAAGAAAATTATTGGGGTCCTTGTTTACTTGATTCATATCATACTTGGAATCCCATTATTTTTTATCTTGGTATTCTTTGGGGTGTGAGTCTTCTCTTTTATAGAATGGCCTAGATTGTAAGATTTGTGAAAACCATGGAAGAATTTAAGATGAAAAAGTTTCTTGGTGACCCTCAAAGGCACCCAGTCGTTGAACTTCCTCTTCTAAGCAAGGTTGAATGACAAATCTTACAATCTAGGCCATTCTTGAATCCAAAATCAATTCCATACTTAGCCTTATCAGAACTTGTGTTATACCTTCATTTACTTCTTATTTTCTTTCAGACAATGGATATGTCAAAACATGCTCTTGA
>ML810365.1:116978-144526 GCA_009831015.1 Picea engelmannii
AGTGTCTAAGTTAGATTAGTGAATAAATCTGGCCAGACTGTCTAATCTTGGTCAGATAGCCCTAGGGTAGAGTAAATTCTTAACCCAACAGTTTAAACTGGGTTAATTGTCATAGGAAACTAGGGTAGAACATAGGTTAGTGGCACTGTTGCTTCATTTTAATAAAGCCAGCTTGATGTAAGTGTTGCACCATGTTTCAAATGCCTAAAAGCTAGTTTGGTCAAGCCCCATGGTGGTCTCTACTTGAAGAACTTTGAAAAAACCCATAAAAACACATTTATCCTAATTTTTTCCCAACGCATGTGTTCTCCGCTCCCCATTTATGCTCCCTGCATATATCGACGGTCCCGATCACGACGCCCAAATCTACGGTGTACAGAGCATTCCTGACCCCCCCGATCGTTCTTCTTTTAACCGGGGGGGGGGGGTCCGGAATCGCTGATAACATTTGTGCGCATCTCGATGGCCCAGGGTTGAGCGCTTAAATCAACAGTCTATATTGGATTCTGGACCCCCCCGTCTGTTCTTCCTTTAATGGAGGGGGGGGGGGGTCTAGAATGAGTGATAAAAGATGCGCTAAGATCTGCGGCTAGGAAATGAGCGCGCAGATCAATGGCCCAAAATGGATTTCGGACCCCCTTGGATGATCTGCTTTTAACTGAGGGGGGGGGGTCCGGAATGGTTATCTCCCTCTGGCGGGCCCTTTGTCATACATGGCGTTGATCTATTTCCCCGAGTCCCATCACCATCTGCTATCTGACAGACCCCCGTCACTTATGGACGTCACCTTCCACTTGTTCCCGAGTTAGTCACATCCCATAACTGCTGTCAGTCCCCTCCCCCTTTTCACTCATGGAAAGCCCCTTTTTATGAATTTTACCTCCAATCCCTAGCCACCACGTCACCCGTTCGTATCCTTCATCCACCGTCACCTGCCATCTCACCCCCAAATGACCGGTTGTCCATTTATTACTGGATAACCTATCCGTTATCTAGCTGGCCTGTCTCCCGCGCCCTACTGACTCCATTTTAAATAAACTACCGTTATCTCCCCTACTTTCGCTATTCACCCGTCGCACCAGAGAAACTCATCGCTTACTCCTCTGTTACATCTCATCACCCTCATCCACAGTCAGTCGCCCCACTAACGTTGTGTTTATTGCAGGTACTATTGCAGAGATGGCGCCAAAATCCAAACAAACAGAAGGGGAGGAGAATCTGTTTCTCCCGCCTCCTGTCAACCTAGACAAGATCCCACTGGTCGACAAAGACCGATTAATCACAGATCCCAAATGCGACTTCGATTTTTCAGACCTCTAATCATGGCTCAGGGAAGTTTTCCTGGACCAAAGTGATGAAATTGGACTCTGGGAGTCCAATTTACCCCTTTACCTTTTTCCCCAGATCCATCATTTTCCCGAGTTCGTGCTTAAGTGTCAAACCCACTATATTCCCAAACAAAGAGCCGTCATCTCCTCGTCCGGGGAAACTCTTTTCCTCATCACGCCCGAGTCCATAGACGAGATGATGCAAATTCCTCGTGCCGACTCTGCGTCTCCTTTAAACCTGTAAATCCTTACAAAGTTGTATCAGAAAATGACTTTTCCCCAAAGAGCTCAAATATTCGAGATTTTCCTTCCCACATCCGCTCAATTCCCTTCCACAAATCCCCCTTACCCGTCATCCATGTTATCCACTAAGGGAAACCATGTCATTTCTTCCCTTTGTGCTTTGTTAGGGTACTATTCCGACCAATGGGTAGATGAGCCCATTCTGGGTTTTCTATCCATTTTCTCCACTGATGAAAAGCCCACCACCCAGTTTGATTTCAGCACATTTTTGGCAGACAACATTCACGAACAGTTCATGAATTTTGGCATGGAAGGAATGTTCATATATTCATCAATACTAGCCTACTTGTTCGTCTTTTTCCAGGCGGATAAGTTTGCATTTTCCATGCAGAAGATGGATGCGGATGGTAGACCTCAGACTGTCAGAGCATGGACCTCCTTGATGAAGCACAACTCCACAGAGTATAGCTTCAAGGCATTCATCGATCTGTTCTACCACCCTGTGGTAAGCATACTAGTTGGGAGGCCCGAGCCTCGAATAAACGATGAAGTTCAGAGGATCCTGCACCTCTCGGACAACACAAAGATCGGGGATTGGTACCTGTATCAAAACCATACTGAGATCAGAGTATACGGGTGCGAGTTGGCACCCTATAAGCTGCCCAAGTATGTGCCGGTTAGAATCTTTTCTTTAGAGTATATAAGACAGATCATGAATTTAGATGACATCCATTTTGTATCTTTGAAGAAAAAGTAGCATCTTAGAATCAAGGGGCATATTGGCTCCTTCATCTGCAACAGTCGTGGCGACGGGGAAGAAGCGGACCAGATGTTGAGAGAGATGAAGTTTTTATTAAGTTTCCCATGGCATTATGATCCATGTGGGATCATTTCAGCGATGAGGGTGAAGAACAAAAATATCCCTTACGTTCATGAGTCCAGGCCTGAAATCAAGAAGTATGCAAATCAGACAGCTTGGGAGCCCAACACATTGATTGAAGTGGAACAACAGGCTCCCCCGATCACTGTGCCACCAATGACCACGCCACAGGTTCTAAAGGAGAAGAGGCCGAGGCAGGATTTATCTCGGTCTGTCACTGAGATATCTTCCGAGGATTTCCAGCTGCACACTAAGAGGCCTAAGAATTCGTCAGTCCCTGACCCGACAGGGGAAAAAGAAGCCCCGCCTACCACAGTGACCAAGTTGGTTATTCCACCCTTCGGTTCGAGCCTCTATAAGGACATCACCCCTGCATTACCGAAGAAATGGACAAACTCCCCATTGAACACTCAGCCAGGCAAGACTGGGCCCAAGTTGAGCATTTTGGAGAAGTACGAGCTGATCAAGAAAAGAACCAGACCCTTACCAGTAGTACTTGCACTCAGTTTTGGAAGCAGACGCCAACTGTGCAACATAGGCTACTGTTTTCTTTTGACACAGAAAAGGGAACAATGCACATGGCCTTCCTCCAGGCGCAGGTACCAGATCCCAAGGTGATCACCGACTACAAGAGGGCCACCTTTGAATTCGAGACCAAGGACGTGCACCCAGCCGATCAAATGGATCTGCACAAGAAGACCAGAGAAATGGTTTTCTATACATTAGCGCATGCTTCCGCTTTTGCAGCTAAATTACAGGTGTCACTGAACAATGTTCAAACACAACTCAAAATGGAGAGGATTTCATCATTCACAAAGGAAAATAGGATCAAAACTTTGGAGGAGCTGGTCCTTAAGATCGGTTATGATCCTTCGAACGTCAAAGCAGCAGAGGAAATGATAAAGAAGAAGAACGCTGATATAGAATCCTTGAGGAAACAACTGAAGCTCCCACCCACAGAGGATTCACAGGCGAAGGAGATAGCAGAGAAAGAAGGCGAGAAGGATGAGATGCTAAAGCTGCTCATGGAGCAGAATGCACAGCTTAAAGAAATGGAAGCAGAGATGAAGAAACTGTTAAAAGAAAAAGAGCAGCTAAAGCCAATGGAAGTCATCCCATTGAGCGCTATCCCAATTGCAGGAGTAAGCCCAGCATCAGTGACAACAACCACGTCCACGACTCCATCGATATCTCAGGAGAAGACAACCGATCTGGCTGAGTCCATGGAAAGGATGAACCTGCAGGAGACAGATATCAGCAGGCTAAAAAAGGAAATTGAGAACCTGCAAGAACTCAAATCTTCTTTCTAGACCAACCTATTCAAGGAAAAGCAGGTAACAGAGCATCTCAAGCAGGAGTTACATCAGCTCCAGAAGCATACAGTGGCAGGAAAGACATTGGCTGAAGTAAAAGAGAGTGTATGGACAGACATCACTAAGTCCATGAATGAAATATGGCCAATGATCCAGATCATGTTTGAGAAAAATGAATTGGTGCAGAGGAGCAAACAGGCCATCGAGAATATCAGAGTAGAATTGGGGGAAATGCCAACACAGGTGAATGATATCATCAAGTTCCTCAATTCTAAGACCAGAGAAGAGCTAGAAGAGCTGAAGATCGAGGACAGAACAGAGACCATCCTTGAGGTCAAAAGAGTTTTGACCAAGAGAGGATTAATGATTCAACTGGAAGAAAATGTTCAGACCATGGACCTAGGGATACAGAGATTCTTCAGCAAGATTGAATCTCTCCAAAAGAAAGGTCTACCTGGTCTGAAGGTTATTAATGATAAATTGATGACACTCCCTGATTACAAAAAGAGATTGGCTGAGGTGTCCAAGACCAGTTCAAAGTTTGCAGGCATACAAGGGAGCATCACCGACAAAGCATTTCTGGATTCCCTTCAGTGGGACATCAGTATCCAACACGAGATTCGATACATATTCCTCACCAAGCCTACATTCACCAAGTATACAGAAATGGACGGAGTGTATCGAAGACTGCTCAAAGTCAACGTGCCCAGTCATCTCAGATGGGAAGAGCTCTACGATCTGATCGATTAGCAGATGAGTTGTCAAGGTCCAATCACTTGTCCAGTCAGATGAGGTCGTGCAAAGGCTTCATCAACGGTCTACCCAGAAATCAGCATGTTGTTACACCAAGTCATCAAGCAGTTCCTAGATTTAGGAAACTTGTTAAGTTAGTTAGGCTAAAAATAGATTTAGCACGTCCTGGTCATTAATGACAGGACCTTTGTAATTTGAGTTATAAATACTTCACCTTTCAAAGTATTGAGGGTTGTTGATATTCACACCCTGACGCTATCAGACTGTAATATTTTTGAAGAGATCTTCCATTAATAAAATGGAGGCACTTTTACAGGATTCTTGCATGTATTCACTGGTGATGTTTACTCTCTAAGTTGAATGTTATTCTTGATGGGCAGTCTCACCCAAGATAGTCTTAATGGGTGACTACAATACTTAGGTGTTTGCAGTCCATGACTGAATAGAGATCTGAGAAGTGTGCACTGAGAGTTCTATTTAACTTATTAAGAAATATGTTATCATTCCCGATTATGCATGTAATATAATCAACTCATTAGCTCAATCATTCATCATGCTAACATCTACTCCTAAATAGTAAAAGAGGCACAAGAATTCATCACATAACACAGGTTTTATCGTTGTTCACCCCCTCCTGGGATACTCCACAAAGATCTATCTCTCAAGATCTTTTATTATGGCAGTTCCAAAACTACATCACCACACACTTTATAACTCATCCCCAGTTGGGTCAAGATCTATTGTGAGGCGGACTAGATCACACCAGGCTCCTAAGCCTATGATCTAACCCTCAAGATCCACCCTTCTGTCCCTCTCCAGCTCAACAAATTACAAAATTGGGTCATATGATAGAGTATTACAAGTAGTTATCAAAACAAGACTCCTTCCTCCTGTCATCTCTTCAGACTCTCTAAACCCGACTCTCTACTACTCAGCCTCTAGCTCCTGCTATGAGACCTAGGTATCTATATTTATATGTTTCTGGCTCATCAACCATTACAATGTATTAAAAAAACCCTAACCCTAACATCGTTAGGTCTTCCAAGCTTATGCACGTGTTTCTCTTCCTTCCAGCTTTCACTTTCCTCGTGCATGCCTTCCTTCCCAAAATAGCCTTTCTTTCCAATTTGGCCTGCTTCCAACAGAGATGGACCACACTACGATATGAAAGGGACCAGACAGTACCATATTTCACAAATATCTTCCATACCTTGCGCACCAAGTTGGGTATCAAAGACTCCAAAATACATCTATTACTCAAGTACCACGACTCTCTGCATAGATACATACAAATAGAAATTGAGTTTCTGGACATCTCATCACTGAGTGTGGATTATCGATATGCTATCCAATATCGAGCATAAATTTAAAAAGAATAAGCGAGAGTTTGGATCTATAAATTCCTCACAACAGAAGCAGGGAAAAGGCATCCCCAACCCACATAACAAAGTACCAATCAAGGATCAACCACCTTAGGACAACCATTCCAAGCCACAAACAAATAAGGGTAATGAAAATACTAATAAAGACACTGGGAAGTGATGTGAATTCAATAAAATCCCCTGGAATAAAACCTATGAATGTCACTTGAAGCATTCATTGGTGGCCGAGCTGAAAGCCTCATAGTTAGAGGCAAGTTCTGACTCTAAATCAGATCCGGACAACGAGAATTAGATCATTGATGTAGAATGTAGTGCCACTATCACTACCACCAAGGTCTAGCCAAGTGAACTACAACAACCAGAGAAAGGCAAACTCCTTTTTCACTTGCATATGTGGGTGAAAGGTGCTATGTTGCATTTCATTTTCGATAGAGAAAGTCAAAAAAACCTGATCTGAGTAGAGGTCGTCAAGAAGTTGGACCTACCGATGAAGCCACATCTGCAACCCTACACCATTGGGTGGCTCCGCCAAGGAAGAGATCTTTGCATCAACCAACATTGTCGTCTTCCCTATGACATAAAGACCTTCAAGGATGAGGTATTATGTTATATTCCCCCCCTTGAAGTTTGTGATGTTCTTTTAGGCCAACCATACTTGTGGAAATGACATGTCATATATGAGTCTACACTGCATAGTGTTATTATTACTTTGGGTAGACAATTGTATAGGATACCAAAGGTATCTCTGGCTACTTCCATTTCCTTGATCTATGTTAAGCAATGCAGGAAGATCATTTCTCAGACCAGGAAACTTGTCTTCATCATGATTCTCTCTCAAAGTGAACAAAAGGTTGCAACCACATCCATGGCCCTTGCACAAGGCCTCTCCACGCAGCAAAATTAGGTGAAAAAGAATGTGGAAGAATACAAAGATATCTTCTCCTTACCCACCGGGGTACCGTTGCACTATCAGGTAAAGAATTCAATCGATCTAACCTCTGGTGCACCTCTACCGAATGGGCTAGTATATTGCATCTCTTTGATGGAAAATAAGGAAATCAAGCAACAGATCCAAGAGTTGCTTCAAAAGAGGCACATCCGACCCAACTCCTCATCCTGCGGGAGCCCAATTATACTCGTGTAGAAGAAAGATGGGACTTGGTGACTCTGCATTGATTACAGGTACCTGAAAAAAATTATAGTCAAGAACTGGTATCCAATTCCCTGAATTAACGACCTTCTTGACCAGCTCAAGGGAGCCAAGTTTTTTAGTAAGATTTTCCTAAATTCTAGCTACCACTAGGTCCTAATAAAACAAACCGATGTATGGAAGATTTCTTTCAAGTTCAAAGAATGTCTTTTTGAATGGCTAGTCATGCCTTTTTGTTTGACAAATGCTCCAACAACTTTCATGAGATTGATGGATGATATATTGTGACCTTTCACCAATTATTTTGTGGTGGTATATCTGGATGATATCCTCATATTCAACAAGAATTGGGTAGAACACTTGCAACATATTTATCTAGTCCTTCACACTCTGCAACAACACAAGCTATATGATAACTTAGAAAAATTCTCCTTCGACATGAACAAGGTCCAATACCTATGCTACATTGTTGATGAGCATGGTGTGCATGTGGCCACCCTAAAATATAAATCTTTTCTTTCTTGAATTTATCACAGTGATACAACATTTATCTATGGCTTATCAGTCTCATCATTGTTCTACTACACTGCTCTTCTCTTCCTGCATCAATGTTTCTCTCCTCGCATCTGTTGCGCTTTCTATTCTTCTCTTAGATATGCATTTATGTTCCTTGATTCTTCTACGCTTTATGCTTTGTGTATTCTTTCCATTCTATGCATCGTGCCTCTTCGGTGTGCTTCATCTCCTGCACACAACATGCTTCTACCCGCATGAATCACACTCAATATAAGCAACCATCTATTCTTTGTTCTGCATTTTCATACTCTATATTCACCTTCTACATACTTCATGTCGTGCCTCTTCATTGTGTCACAATTCTCCCTACAGGTCGTTCACTTCATCTCATCCTCACGACTGCATGGATACCCAACATAATACATTCACTTCTTTGTTCTGCATGTATTTCTCACGTCGAGTCGTCTACTTGATCATCATACGAACTCTTCATCTTCTCTGGTCGTTATTCAAGGTTCTTTGGCTTCTCTGCCAGTAATCCTGAGAATCCTTTGTTTCTCTGTCAGTCGCAATTCTTTGTCCTCTCTGGTAGTTATAGTCAACCGGTTTTGGCTCCTTTGGTTCCTAATCCCCTTCCTTCTCGTCACCCCTGGCTGTGACCTGGGGCCAATCACTTCAGAACTTTGCGTTTCAAGTCATCTCTCGTGAGTCACCTCGACTCTCCCAACTCCCGATATCCTGAACTCCAAAGTGGAGCTTAGAAACGTGCTATCTCTTCCCTAGATATGAACTTGGGCAATGAATTCATGTGACCACATGATTGTGGGTGCATCCATAGGGTTTTTGAGAGAAACCTGTTTTTTTCCCCACAATTCATTACAAGCTTCCACCCGTCCTTTCTCTAAAAAAGTGGTTTCAATTGTGGCCCGCTCATGAAAAATTAAGGCACGGGCATGTTCTGGCCCCACAATGAAGCACGACCGTCAATCTCACGATCTTGATGGTGCTCCTAAACAGACGGTTCAGATCTGTCCTCTCAAGTCTGTAGACCAGATCTCACCTTCCTACATCAATGATTGAGATTTACTTTGTGATTCGGGCTTCGAGACTTTCAAATATCAAACACTATTGTTGTTGACTGGATATATCCTGGAATGGAAGATCTGTTGACATCTGTCCTCTTCAATCGACAGTTCTCCTCCACTCCAGGACTTCAGCCTTCGGTAATATCAAACCTTTCTCCTTTGCATTTTCCCGGAGAATTTTCTCTCGGAGTTCACGATCCGTTGACATGTATCCTGCTACACAATCAACGATCGAGAATACACCCGAAGTGATCTTTAGATCATATGACTCGTATCCACTTTGGGTCTTCAACATTTGGGACTTTGGGTCTTTGGGTGAGTACTAGTGGTAAAAATCCCGAATCAAAACTCCCGGAGTGACATAACTCTTGCGTCAGTCGATGATGTGTCACGAGTCGAGCATCTTCCATGTGTCACTCAGATTTGTGATTTCTACGTACCTAAAATGCCGAATGAACTTGACACTTGTCATTGTCTGATTGTGCCACATGTCCTTGTTGACGTGGTTTTCCATGTGTCCTTGTTGATGTGGTCTGCCACGTGTACTTGAGGACGAGATTTACTGACATAGATCTCCTTGATCTAAAAGTCATTTTCTGATCTTCATATCTGATGGTCCTTATTCATTTCGGATTTTCGGGCTTCGGGTTTTTCAAATCTCAAACTTTCCGGAGCGTAACCTCCTCACATATTTATATCTGAAGTGACTGTTGTGTTGAGGAAAATATATGAATTGATCTTACTCAAGAATTTTCATACTTTACTTGTCTAAAGTAAAGTAGACGGGAATATCACCCTATGTTTATAGCCAACAAAAATATATATCCTAACTCACAAGTATTAATTACAAGTGCTTAGGCTAGTCTTTAATCAACAAAAAAACTTGCTAGAAATTCACTTTTTATGTATTTCTCTGAACATATCAGTTGTTGAAATAAATGTAAGAACAAAAGTAAAGAAACCAATATGATATTCAATATATATGAGACATAAAGTAATCCTTTATTTCATTCCAATTCACCAAAGAGTCATTGTCTTTACAAAACTTCACACGAAAATCTTGGACCAAAGTCAAACTTAGAAATCCCTGATGGAACATACAAAAGGACCTCTGACAGAAAACCAAAACTGAACTCTAAAAGATGGATCAACATTCCATAGATTGCTTCCCACTCGACTGTACACAATAGACTTTATTAGTCATGAAAATTAATTCACAAACAAACAAGTCTACACAGACTATCAAATATAGATCAACACCTCTGAAGAACAAGTGTTTGAATGATTTGATTCAACCCTAAATATGATGTCTACAATAATACCCTGCTATCACGAAAGAGAATTAGGCTATGATAAATATATGAATGAATGAAAACTGAACTATCTCAACATAAACTCAAAGATCAAACCTTAGCATGCTTTGTGCTTCTCTCCTCCTCTTGTTCCTCCCCTTACTTATGCTTTTAACAAATTAGAATTGGTTGAAGTAGTTGAACCAACTCATTAGTTAAGTTAATTAAAAGACTCAACTAACTTTAGTTAGGGGAGGCTAGTAATAATTATAATAAGGGTCATAAATAAATAATAACTAGTAGGTGGGACCCCTTGTGACTCCCTTTAGTTCATAACAATCATAACATAATCCATTAGTTAAGAAAATACACCTCCTTGTGCCTCCCATCAACATATTTACTTTTGGCAATTTTAGCTTATGAAAATTGAATTATTTCAAAAATAATACTCATATATCCAAAATAAAACATGTTTTCCAAAATTCCTGAAGTCCACTATCATAAAACAATAAATAACATAAAATTCAAAATCCATATTTTCTAGTCTGTGATGCAACCCTCCCTTGGTTGCTGCTATCACCTCTTGAATTTCATGAATTTGCCTTGGGTTGGGCAGATCCTTTAGGATTAATATCACTGATCACATGGGAACAATAATCCCTCAAATGCATCCGTGAAGACATGGATTTTTCAGAGTCATTGGAGGGTGAGGAAGGGGTAGCAACAACTTTTCCTTTATCAAATGTATGGTGGGCTTCAGTCTTCAATCTCTTGCTGGCATGGGAGGATTGCACTGGCGAGTGGTTAGGGGCATCTTGGACAATGGGGTTCAAAGGTGGAGGAGCCGACAAAGTCAAGTTGGGCCAGCCACAGTGTTGGGAGACTATTGAGTGAACAATCTCTTTCCACCCATCATTTTTAGGGACTTCATGCTATAAAGAGACATGATGAGGCATCGGGATGTTGGGGGCTTACGGGGCTTGGAAAGGAGGCATTTCAGGCCTAGGTCAGACTATTCCCTGCCCAATCCAATCAAAGAATCGATATGTCACTTAGCCAATCAGTCAGTAATAATAAGCAATAATCAAATAAAGCTATATCATGATTTCTATCAGAGTAGTACACATCTTTTCTTAAGCAAAACTTGTTCAACCATGTACACATAAGAAACCCTAATCATGAATAAAACTTTTGAACTCTTTTTCACTCTAGCTATGAAATTACCAAAATTTCCCTTACTATCATAGCTAAACACATACCTTTGTCACTCTCATGAGTGATCATACCTGAAATAAATATTTTATCTCTTTCTTTATCCTCTTCTTTGATACTTCCTTCTTAATTCTGCATAGACACTAAAATAAAATGAGGTTGATTAACATTCTCACACAAATCTAACTTGTAATGATAAAGTATTAAAGTAAACAAGATACTAAAAATAAACATGAATACTTATCTTTTGTTTTTTTGTGGGGAGGCTCTACGGACTCCACGATTTGATATCTTTCTTCATATCAACTATCTTCAACTTAAAGCACATAATCCTCAATTTCTACTAAAGATTTCTTTGAGGGAGGATATTCCTCTTCCTTTTCCACATGTTCTTGATGCTTTCTTTTCCCTTTTCCTTGAGGATAGTCATAGGAAAAGTGTCCCTACTTTTTGACAGTTTTAGCATCTAATCTTTGAAACATATTTCTTCTTATTTGGAACTCTTATGAAGTTATCTTCTAGTTGTTTTTTGAGTTGTGATATTCTGGAGAAATATTCCTGAATTGTTTCTCCTTTCTGCATCCTTGTATTCTTCAGTTGAGTTCTCACATTCATCTTCTGATTGATGTTCCTTCCTTCATATAATCGAGTTATGGAATCAACCATTTCTTTTGGAGTTTTCTTTGAGGCTACTTGAGGAATCAAGTGATATTTGATAGAATCTGCAATGATTCTTTTGGCCCTAACTGTGTTTTTTTGGTGTTTTTCTTTAGCTGCAGCATCGACGAGTTTTGGTACATTCTCTTTAATGAATATTTCTAGGTCATTCTCTTCAAGAATGGGTGAAATCCTATTCTTCCAGGCATGGAAGTTTTCCACACCTTCTAGCTTGTCAACAAGCTTAGTGCTTGTAGACATCTTTTACCTGGATCTAGGAAAATGACCAAAAAATGAAAATGCTCAGAATTGAATTCTGAACTTACCAGGAGGTGCGCTTGGCCGAGGCGAGTAGCCTAGTGTGGTTAGATTTTAGAAAATCCAATTTTTTCCCCTTCAAACTTGACCAGTGGATTTCTAGACTGGTGCTTTTAGTTTCCTGGTACTTCTGGTTTCCTGGTACTTCTGGGTTTTTGGTACTTCTAGTATTGGTGAAAACTAGGGATTCACTTTCTGGGAGTATTATCCACTGAAAAGGTGTGCTAAAGGTTCCAATGAGTTCCTTAGGCTAGGGTGCACTTTTGTAGATGATCTTTGGGCTGAAATTCCTCTTTAATAAAAATCCCTAATTTTCTTGTACGGCAACAATGACGTTTTTCTTTTTCCTATGAAAGATTCTCTCTTCAGCATAGCTTTGATACCATGTTAAAGTTTCTATTATTATTAGGTTACTTTTCAATTTAGTAGATAACCATAGCATAGATAGGATCATTGAGAGAAACACAATCACAAGATACACACAATTTATCCTGGGAAACCCTCAAGGGGAAGAAAACCCAACAAAACTTCTTTAATATAGATTCAATAACCAAGTACAGCTCCAGGATAACTCTCTCTCTATGAGAGACAAACTACCATGATGCTAGACCACAAAATAACCAAGACAGGAAACCAAACCCTAGAGAATATCCTCTCCCAAGCAATGCGCCTCTCTCTCTTCCTTCTTCTGACAACTGCAGCTTCCTTCAATACTTGCACACTAGATGAGAGAGCCGAGTGAGTGAATAAATGAGTGGTTGGATTCCTTTATTTATACAAACTGGAAAGTGTTGAAAGGAGATGTCTCTTCACTAGCAGGGCCGACTTGTCTTTTTGGGTGGTTAGAACCACTTTAATTTGCCTAGGGGCCGAATTCTTAATTTGCATGTTACAATTAGGGTTTGACCAATCCGCAAAAGGGGATTTGGTCAATTACAATGCCTGACATGATCAATCCACAAAATGGGATTGATCTAATCAATAATATATATTTTATCTTTTACTTTATCCACAAAAGGGGATAATAATATTCTTTGTAGTTACACAATACTTTAACACACACACACACACAAACACATATACCAAGATAATAAAACATAAATTAACTAATATCATTTTCATTACATGCATTCAAATTAAAAAAGTTGATATTCTATTACAAATAAGAAACTAGCAATAAAATACCATAACCGATGAATGTGAATAATTGAATATATTCTTCAACTTGAAGCTTGTGTGCATCCTCCTTGCTCCCACCTACTAATACAAGACTTCACCAGTACCTCCCGGCCAACGTTAGGGATACTCTTCTCCCCCCTTAGCCCCATGAGCCTCAAAGGGGCCACACACAGAAAACCAAATATCAATAGCACAAGCTTTCTCTCACAAGGTGAGGCTTCCACCTCTTACTCAAGTTTGATGCCCAACTATTCACAAGTAAACTTAGTCAGTAAAACTTTTAGCAACATTTCATTCATCCAACAATAGGGTACCTTCTCTCTTCCTCGCCATTCATTTTATAGAAAAAAATCACTTTGACACATGTCATCTCATGCACAATTAGATAATTTTAAATAATTAAATTAAATATTATTCACCCACAACACATGTCACACTCTTCTCAAGTTGCACATTTTAAATCCCTTTTTAATTTAATTAATTAATCATTTCCCCTCACACCCACAATTAGTTCCTAGATTTCCTCCTAGTTGTCCCTTAGTTCCCCAAATTCTCTTTTATTATGTCCCTTAACTAATTTACAGTTGGAGTTTGATTATGATTCTACTTCTAGTTAGGCTTTTGAGTCTAGATTGATTTAGGATTCTAACTCCATGTTTACTTCCCATTCTCCCATGATTTATTTTCTTTTAATTTAAAAATCCTCTTTATTTATTTCATGCACATATTATGCACATCCCAAAATTCTTATTTGTATTCTCTTCTTTAGTTATTAGTCTAAAATTCCTTTAACCCAATTTAATTTTATTTAATCACAACACCTATACTTAGACTTTTGATTATGTCTTCTGGTTTATAATTTAAATAAAATCTGTATACTATTCTCTAATAAAAATCTAGCATTCAATTTATTTCCTAAGTTCTTCTACATTTTTATTGACTCAAAATTTATTCATGCAATATGCCCTTCAAGACGCACCTTCGTGCTCCAAGGGTGTCACTCCCCATTGACTAGTATGGAAGTTTTTCGATGCTTGGAGTTAATACTCCATTGTTCGACCTTGTGTGAGACTAAGGGATTACTGAGGAATAAGGAATTTTCCTTATTGCATGCCCCTTCGAAATCCTCTTGAGTGAATATCTCATTCTTCTCTCACGACATCATGAACCTCTCTGAACAAGGTATTCGTTAACCTTCAGTTTAGGTCATGGCGAGAGTGCTACTAGGCTATGACAGGGACTCTGCCACACCTCTCCCTCATTCTTCTGGTATCTATATATGACCCCTTTACTCCATATGTGATTTGGATTAGTAAACGTGACAATTATTGCATCCACTGACAAAGATAACATCAGTAACTCATATACATAAAATACATAATTGAATCATCATATAACACATGCATGATAAACAAAGTACTCATAATAAAATAAAATCCACTCCCTGACTCAATTTGGAGTCCAAGGAAGTCTATCCATTCCATCAACATCATATTCATGTTATGTTTCCTGCACACTTAGGAACCTCATCATAATACATGTCAATGTTATACCTCAATATAACTAACATATCATTTTTTTGTACTCAATCATAATCTAACATATAAATCAAACTGATAATTATAATGTACCATGTTTAACGAGATCACTTGCATGCAAGTGTCCTCAAAGAATAATTCAATGTTTAATTGTGATCAGTGGAACTGGATGTTACATACACCCCCTATTGTTTTAAACTTTGTCCCAAAGTGTGTACAGTCTAACAATGAAAGCAATAAATATGGTTGATACTAATCTATATATCAAACTATCAAAATAAATAAGGAAACTACTGACGCATCTCATATGCGTCCTCCCAAGTCGCAGAATGTGGACTATAACTATCCCACTGGACCTTGACCTGATCAACTATTCGACATCGTAGTTGTTGAGTGTGATGGTCCAATATGAGGATTGGATCCACTATGAGAGCACCCTTGTCTGATACCTATAATGAACTCATGTCAATAACATGTGAAGGATCTGAAAGATAATGATGTAAAACTGAAACATGAAACACATCGTGCATACACCTCAAAGAATAAGGTAAGGCTAGTCAGTAAGCCATAGGTCCTTTATTTTCTACAACTTCGAAAGGTCCCACAAACCTTGGAGAGAGTTTAGCACCCTTCCCAAACTTAATCGAACTTTTATGCGGCTTCCCCTTCAAAAACATTTTATCACCAACCTCATAACTGTGGTCTATACGATGTGCATTTGCATAACTCTTTTGTCGGTCTTTCTCTTATTTAATCCTTTTCCTTGTGGATTACATCGGATATTCCATTTCTTGTATCACTTATGGTCCCACCAAGGACCTATCCTCTAGTGTATCCCAACTCAAAGGCGTCCTACACAGTCGTCTGTATAGAAACTCAAAAAGTGTCATCTTTATGATACTCTGATAACTGTTGTTGTACGCAAATTATACCAATGGTAAAAATTCTTACCATCATTTTTGCTGATCCATAACATACATTAGAAGCATATCCTCTAAAATTTGATTCATTCTTTCAATTTGTCCATCTGTTTCGGGGCGATATGTTGTACTAAAATTCATTTTTGTTTCCAAATCCTCTTGGAAACTAGTTCACAAACGTCTAGTGAATATCGATCCTCTACTAGATATTATACTTCTTGGTACATATGCAATATCACAATTTCATTAACAAAAATTCTAGCTATGTCTGATGCCTGATACGTCATATGAACTGGAATAAAATGCTCACTTTTCATCAAAGTGTCGAAGACTACAAAATTAGAATCATGTCTCATTGTTGTCAATGGCAATCCAACAATAAAATCCATCGAAATGACTTCCCATTTCGATTCAGGAATGAAATGTCATTGTAATAAACCCGCTGGATGTCTATGTTCAGCCTTCACTTGTTAACATTCAAGACATCTCGCCACATAATTTACTATATCAGTATTCATTCCCTTTCAAAATAATAAAGGTTTAAGATATTCCTTCATCTTCGTGACTCCAGGATGAGCCATATACATTGTTCGATGAGCTTCGCTCAAAATTAAGTTTCTCATTCCGTCATTTGGTGGTACATAAATTCTGCCATTATATCTTAGTAGTCCATCATTGTCAAAATAATAAACCTCATACCTCGGTACCATCATGGTATCTTTCCCGATATTGTCTTTTACTTCCTTGTACCAGTCGTTGTCAATCTGTAACTCTAAAATTTGTTCTCGAAGATTCATTTTTAGTGGTATCACTGAGAGAATGCGAGGTCTCCGACTCAATGCATCTGCTACTCTATTAATTGTTCCTTTTATATACATCATCTCAAAATCATATTCTCTTAAAATTTCCGACCAATGCCTTTGTCGTGCTTTCAAGTCACTCTGAGTAAATATGTGTTGCAATCCAAAATGATTAGTTTTTAACTTGAATTTTCATCCAATAAGGTAATGTCTCCAAACTCTCAAGTCATAAACAATCGTTAACAATTCCAAGTCGTGCATAGCGTAATTCCCTTTGTGCCTTCTTAACTTCCTTGAAACATATGTGATAACTCATTCGTCTTGCATTAACACTCTGATCAATCCTTTCTTGGATGCATCCGTGCATACCAAGAATTCTTTGTCCGTATCCAAAACTTTTAGTATCGGTGTTGTCGTTAATAACTCCTTGAGCTTATGAAATGCTTCCACGCATTTCTATGTCCATACAAATTTCTTGTTCTTCTTTTGTAATTCTGTAATTGGGTTTGCTATCTTTGAAAAACCTTCGAAGAAGTGTCAATAGTAACCTGCTAATCCCATAAAACTATGCACTTCTTTCATGTTCGTCGATGCTGGCCATTCCATAATAGCCTCTACCTTCGTTGGATCCACAACGATACGTTCTCCAAAAATAATGTGCCCCAAATAGTGAATCTTTGTCTAATAAAATGAACATTTCAACAACTTTCCATACAACTTGTTTTCTCTTAAACACTGCAAAACTAATCTTAGATGTTCGTTGTGTTCTTTTCTCCGAGAGTAAATTAGTATGTCATCAATAAATACATGTACAAACTTTTCCAAGTATTCACGGAATACCCCATTCATTAAACTCATGAATACGTCAAGGGCATTTGTCAATCCAAATGGTAACACTGTAAATTCATAATGTCTGAATCTTGTTTTAAATGTTGCTTTAGGAATATCTTCCTCTTTAATTCGAAACTGATGATATCTTGAACTCAAATCAATATTTGCAAATATTATCCCTCCCTTCATTTGATCAAATAAATCATCAATTCTCAGCAATGGGTATTGATTATTTATTGTGGCTTTGTTTACGTGGCGATAGTCAATGCAAAGACTGCATGATCCATCCTTTTTCTTACAAAAATTATTGGTGCACCCCATAGTGATACACTTGGGCATATAAGTCCCAAGTCTAATAACTCCTTCAATTGCATATTTAACTCTTGAAATTCAGGTGTCGACATCTGATATGGTGTTCTTTCAATTGGTTATGTTACAAGTTTTAAATCTATGGTAAACTCCAATTCTCTTTCTGGTGGTAAACTTAGTATCTCTTCAGAAAAAAACATAGACAAACTTCGATAATACTTGAAATTATCCCAATCCTTTTGCATCACCTTTTTCATTAAGCACTAAAATAATGTACAACTTACATCATTTGCACATGTTTTTCTGTAATTGTAGGGAATAAATAAATATCAACAACACTCCTTAGTTTATTCCCACAATTACTCTACTCTGTCACAAATCATCAATCAAACTTAATTGTTTCATCTTACAGTTAAGTATCACGCCGTGCAATTCTAATCAATACATTCCAATCACAATGTCGTAAGATCCCAAGATTGTGACATACATGTTTACACTTGTGACGAAATCACCCAAGTTAATCTTACAATACTTAAATTTTTCCTCCAACCTTTTGCTTGGCACCAGATGCCATTTCCACATATATAAACTCATATTCGTTGACTGCCTTCACCTTAATTCTTTTAAGCGCAACACTAGATATAAAACTCTCAGTAGCTTCTGGATCAATCAAAACATTAAAATGTTGATCATCTATCATACCTAAAGTCTTGAGCACTATAGACTGATGCTCGGCTTGGCGGTTATTAGCTGTTGCATGAATCCTATGGGCCTTGCCCAAATATCCCACTATTTTATGTCCTGTTGATCCAACAAATCTTGGCTTCTCAATAGGATAATATTTCTTATAGTGTGTCTCTCCACAATTCCAAAATATATTCTTTGGGCCGGTGCTCCTAGTCCTAGAGGAATAATCTGTTGGTCTAGGGTTCCGAGGCCTCAATCGATTCTGGGAAAAATATCTAGATTGTTGGTGTCTCTGAGGAAAACATTGTTGTTGTTGTGGTGGTGCTCTATACATAGTCCTCCGACCAGTAGTCAATCTACGTGGTGTAGAAAATACAGGTCCTCTAGGTGTATCACGATGCCCATATGTATTCCTAACAGGTTTTTGTTGTTGTGGTGTCTGACCTGTCTTCCTGGAATGAGTCCTACCTTAACCCCCACTATTCAACTCTTCTTCAACAATGAAGGCTTTCTGCACTGCATCGTGCAAAGTCTGAGGCATCAAGATCCCCACCTTAGCACGAATGTTGAATTTGAGTCCAAAAACAAACTTATTAACCTTCCATTTCTTAGTGTTCAGATGTGGATCACATCTGAGCAATTCTATGAACCTCACCTCATACTCCAATACTATACGACTACCCTATCATAAAGCATTGAATTCATTAGCTAGCACTCAATGCATTCATCAGATAAGTACCTCTCTAGAAATCATTCCTCGAACAATTCCCATGAAACGTATTCAACGACCATGTTCAGTTGTGGTAAGATTATCTTCCACCAAAGAAGCACACTCCCTTTTAGTTGAAATACCACCATGCAGACCTTCATGTTTGAGGTATAATTGTTCAATGCAAAGAACATTGCCAAATTCTCCAACCAGGTTTCAACGGCTAAACTGTCCATAGAACCCAAGAACTCAGGAAATTTTACCTTCTCGAGTTATCTATGAACACTACCATTCACTACAGGAGGGCATTGTGATCCCTCATTGGGAACAAAATCCCTTCCCTCATCGCAATCAAGGTGATTTATCAACACCTCAAACATCCTCTGAAAGGACCTCATCATTCCCATGACGTCGTCCACTGCAACTTGTTCTTGTTTAGTAGTTTTTCCTTCTCCCTGTGGAGTAGATCCCTCGGGTGTTGATGTACTTGGAGAAGGAATTCATCTTCCTCTTGCAACTCAACGTCTACTCATTCTTCATCCTCTAACCATGATACCTTCCATGAAACAAATTCGAATTATAATAGTATCACATATTTAATTAACATAAGCATTGGAAGTCGTAATGGGTCTGGTGTCGTAGAGTGGAACCTGCTCTTATACCATATGTAAAAACCCTCTTCTCTTTGACATCAAGGAAAAATAAATGCGCAAGGAAAATTTCGTTCAAATTTTCTTTGATCATAGAATAACTTGCAAAACAATAATTGATATTTAATAGTTTAACATAAAAATAAGGTAATACGTCAAACACCAATTACACAATGCACACTTACAATTGAAGTGAATTATGCAACAATAAAGATGTAAATAAGTAAATAGTCCTAAGGTCAATCTATTTGTCAAGAATCATTATGGTTTATCAATATCTACAAGAATATATCCGGAGTAATAAGAAGGTATGTAATTCATCTATCTACTTATCCAAGATTTCTCAACATGCACATTTTTATTTAAAATGAAGGCGCAAGACTTAATGATATATTTATTTAAATTTAATATATAATGCAATTATACCATAATTATCTCTTGTTATATAAGCATTAGTAAAATTCATTATCACAATAACATCGTTAAATAAGTAGTGATCGCCTAAGTCCAACAATTAGATAAAAATCAGTTTCGAAAAACTGGTCAAAAATCTTCATAACATAACCCTTGTCAAGTTATAGTACATCTAAATCTGTTGAAATATTGTAACTTCAAAGAACATTCTAATTATATTTGAGTTATTGTTGTATAGATTGAATCCCCTTTTGCGGATTGATCAAGTCGGGTCTTGTATAATATCAAATCCCCTTTTGTGGATTGGTCAAACTGTATTTGTATGGTGGTATTTGTAAAGTCACCCCTTAGTAATTATAAAGTGGTTTTAACCACTTCTAGGAGAATTAGGCTCCACCAAGTGAAGAGACACAACCCTAGTGCCACCTCAACTTGTATTTATATGTGAGTATGGTGTCTCATTTTCATACACTCACTCACTCATCTAGTGCACATATCTTGAAGGCAGTTCTAGTTGCAGGAAGAAGTCTGACGAAGGAGAAAAGAGGCACATACTTAGTCTTGGTATATCTTTGGTGTTTGGTATTAATCTTGGCATTGTATTGGCAATCTATTATTGAGGAATTTTTGCAAGGTATTCTTCCCCATGAGGGTTTCCCAGGATAAAATGTTGCGTACCTTGAGATTGTGTTTCTTTCAGTGATCATTTTTATACTGTTGTTTTGGAAATGGATTGAATGCTCATGAAATTTGGAAATAACCTGATAACAACAGTAAAAAACTTAACATTGTATCAGAGCTTGAATGAATAGAGCATATTTCACTGGGTATCTTTACGTTTATGTTGTCGTACAAGAAAATTAGGGCTTCTTACTGAAGATGTTTTTTTACCAAAGACCACCTTGGGAAGTGTGCCTTTCCCTAGCGCATCTTTTGGCAGCTTGAGCGATATTTTTCAGTGGATATATTATTCAAAAAATCAAAACCTATTTTTGAATGGTACCATAAAACCAAGAAACTGGAACTAGTACCAGAAGTACCAGTTCAAAATTGCGTAGATCGAGTTTCAAAAGGTAAAACTTGGAATTTTTTGAAACGGTCTGCTCCAGCAAACTCTCCTTAGCCCAACAAATCTCTTGGTAAGTTAAGTTTCATTTTCTGAGCACTTTCATTTTCTGGTCATTTTCTTAGCTCCAGGTCAAGATGTTTGCAAGCACCAAGCTTTTTAACAAGTTAGAAGGTGTGGAAAATTTCCGTGCCTGTAATTATAGAATTGGATTCATTCTTGAAGAGAATTATCTTGCAAAATTCATAAAATAAAATGTACTATATCCTGAAGAAAATGCATCCAAAGAGAAGTACAAGAAGGATATGATTAAGGCTAAAAGAATAATTGAAGATTCCATTAAATACCACTTGATCCCTCAAGTATCTTATAAGAATACTCCAAAATATATGTTTGATGCCCTAACCAGAATGTATGAAGGAAGGAACATCAACCAGAAGATGAACTTGAGAACCTAACTCAAGAATACAAGAATGAAAAAAGGAGAAACAATTCAAGACTATTTCTCTAGGGTTTCTCAATTCAAGGAACAATTAGAAGAAATTAGAGACAAATTGGATGAAGATGAACTCATTATGACAGCTCTTAATGGTCTCACAAGACCTTGGGATGCCTTCATACAAACTATTTTTGCAAGAAAAGAGAAACTCCAATTTGACAGTTTATGGGAAGAATGTGTTCAAGAAGAAGCAAGAGTGGCTAATTGAGAAGTCATTATATTAAGAGATGAATGTCAAGCCCTAGCTGCTCATGCTGAGGGTGGATAGGGAAAGTCTCATTTTCAAAAGGATACTCACTTTCATACAGAGTCTCACTCTCCAAAGAGATTCTATAAATATCATAAGGGTCAAAGAAAGGGAAAAGATTTCTCCTCCTACCAATGTTATCATTGTGATAAGATGGGACACATTGTTAAGAATTTTCCTCCCATAAGGGAAGAATACAAGAGGAGAAATAAAAAAAGACATCATTCCCATACAACGGAAGATGATGAGCCACCCAAGAACTTAGCTAAAGAAGATATTGAAGAATATGTTTTTTTTTTTTTTTCGCTCTCTTGGGATCTATGACACCTGGAGAGAACACTTGGCTCGTAGATAGCGGTGCCTCTAAGAACATGACAGGTCATAATAACACTCTCTCCATCCTTATAGAAAAGGAATCCCCCCAAAAAGTTTCACTTGGAGATGATTATCAGTACCCAATCAAAGGAATGGGAGAAGCCACCTACAAACTTGATTCGGGAACTTCGATGAGAATGAAGGATGTACTCTATGTACCCGGTTTGAAAAATATCTTACTTTCTATTTTATCTCTATATAAGAAAGGTTTCATGGTTGCTATTCGTAGATGGTGAAGTTCTTATGTCATATAAAGAAAAAACTATAGAAGATGCAGTTGTTGTTGGAATAGAAGAAGGTGGTTTGTACAAGTTAAAGGGTCACTTAGATGTACCCTTGACTCACTTTACTGAAATTCCTTGTGAACTATGGCATAGAATGCTAGCTCACATCAACTACAAAGACTTATGATATGTGAGCAGGGTAGTTACAGGTTTACTAGAACTAAAGGTTGAACATGAAGGTGTATACAAGGGATGTGCACAAGGAAAGAACACAAAGAATCATTTTCCAAAGAGGGGCAGTGAAGCGGAAGGAATTTTGGAACTTGTCCACTCAGATGTATGCGGTCCAATGCCATCAACCTCACTAAGCGGGTATGTATACTATGTATCTTTTATTGATGATTACTCTCATAAGAATTGGGTTTAATTCTTGAAATCAAAATATGAAGTACTTGGAAAGTTCAAGGAATTCAAAACCTTGGTAGAAAACCTCTTCGAAAGAAAAATCAAGACACTCAGGTCATAAAATGGAGGAGAGTACACTTCAAATAATTTGGAAACTTTTGCAGAGATGTCAGGATTAAGAGGGAGCTCACCACTCCCTATAATACTCAACAAAATGGTGTAGTAGAAAGAAAGAATAGAACGATTATGGAAGCAATAAAGACTATGATTCATGATCAAGATATTCCAATGCACTTGTGGGCTGAAGCAACGAGAATGACAATATATGTCTAGAACAAATTATCCCATAGTGTACTTGGATTCAAAACCCCTAAAGAAAAGTTCATCGAAAAGAATCCAGAAGTAAGCCATCTCAAAATATTTGGTTGTCCAGTGTTTGTACACATTCCAAAATAAAAGAGAACTAAGTTGGATCCTTCAGAAAAGAAGGGAATATTTGTTGGATATTGTGAGGTCTCTAAGGCCTTCATAATCTACATACCAGGATACCATCATATTGAGATCAATAGAGATGTAACCTTTGATGAATATGCATCACTTAAGAGATCAAGAAAATGTCATCTTGAATAAGTATATGAAGAAGAAAATGTAGCTCCCAGAGTTGCAGAACCCATAAAGGAAGTTGCAGTTACCCCTGATGAAGAGATTCCATAAGATCATGATATGATAGAATCTCAAGAACCTCCCCATATGAATATCTATCACAAGAGAAAGATAGCTTGGGCTAGAGAACTCATTCAAGATGCAGAAAAGTATGGTGCCACAGAAGGAACCATGAGACAAATCAAGAAGCCTAAGCCATTATCCACCTATATGGCCTTGATGCGTGATCTTGTAGAGAAGGACCCCACTTTCTTTGAATAATCCATTCAGAAGAAAGAATGGATGGATGCTATGATAGAAGAATACTAGTCCATTATGAAGAATGATGTATGGAAAGTAGTTCCCAAACCAAAGAACAAAGATGTGGTATCTTCTAAGGGGATATACAAAATAAAACATGCAACAGATAGAAGTATTGAAAAACATAAGGCAAGATTTGTGGCTCATGGATTTTCTCAAAAGAAAGGTATTGACTATGAAGAAACATTTTCTCCTGTAGCTAGATACACTTCTATTAGAACCATCATATCTCTTGCAACCAAAATGAAGTGGAAGTTGCACCAGATGGATGTGAAAACAGCTTTCTTAAATGGTGTTATTGAAGAAGAAGTGTATATAGAAAAAACACAAGGGTTTGAAGTTGAATATAGAAAGACTCATGTATGCAAGTTGAAGAAATCTCTGTACAAGTTGAAGCAAGCACCTAGAGCTTGGTATGGTAGAATTGATAGTTTCCTGACAATATTGGGCTTTAACAAGAGTAAATTTGACACTAACCTTTACTTCAAGGTTATGAATGATGAGACAATTATATTGCTACTATATGTGGATGATTTATTCTTGACGGGAGAAGAAAATATCATCACAGATTGCAAGAAGAAGCTCGTTGCAGAATTTGAGATGAAATACCTAGGTCCGATGCATTATTTTTTAGGTATTGAAGTTTGGTAGAGCCCAGAGAAGATCTTCCTTAACCAAGGGAAGTATGCAGTTGAAATACTAAATATATTTAACATGTTGGAATGTAAAGCCATGGACACACCCATGGAAGCTCATGGTTTATACTTCATCAGAGTTGGTTGATGCTACTCTATACAGACATATTATTGGATCGTTGATGCATCTGACGAATACCAGGCCAGATATATGCTTTCTTTTGAACACCTTGAGTTAGTATCTGGCGGAGCCCAAATGTGTTCACCTTGTAGTTGCAAATCATGTGATGATATACCTTAAGGGTACGTTTGATTATTGTCTCTATTATACTAGAGATCATGACTTCAAACTGTATGGTTATATTTATTTAGATTGGGTTGGAAGTGCTTCAAATAGAAATAACACTTTAGGATGTTGTTTCAATTTGGGATCATCCATGACTTCATGGCAAAATAGGAAGAAATCCAGTAATTCTCTCAGCACGACAAAAGCGAAGTACATTGCAGCATGTTTCGCCAGTTGTGAAGCCTATGGCTTCAGAATTTGTTGATAGGATTTTTCGATCTGGAGATGGAAGCCCCTGTGATTCTATGTGATAACCAGAGCTATATAAATATGACAGAGAACCCAGTGTTCCATGATAATTCAAAGCACATAGAGATCTGATACCACCAGATTAGTGATATGGTGCAGAGGGGAGTTGTAAAGCTCCAATATGTTGGCATAAATGAGTAGGTTGCAGATGTGTTGACTAAGCCTCTATCTTGTGTGAAGTTTGAGTATTTCAGAGACAATCTTGGTATTGTCTGAAAGGGGGAGTGATGCTGATGATACTATGTTATCATGAACAACAACAGGTAACTACGTTAGGATTTTATATCCTAGGGGATTGATCATCCATGGGAAGATATCGAAGGTCTGGTAACGATGGTCTGTCAGAGTACCTATGCATGTATATGTCAGTTGTGGTCAGTTGTCATAGCTTAGTTAGGATTTTATATCCTATGGAATCTTATGATTCCTGGACAGATCTCGAAGGTCCAATAAGGATGGTTTATCAGAGTACCACATGGTAGCTTGTTAGGAGTTTATATCCTAGTAAATCTTATGATTCTTGGGTAGGTCCCGAAGGTCCGGTAAGGACGGTCTATCAGAGTACCACAAATGTTGTTTATGCACCTACCTCATTCTGTTGCCACATGTTGATGATGATGTTGTTCCAGCTTCGTGGTGTTGTTGATGATGGTGTTACAACTTTGTGTTGTTGATGATGTTGTTCCAACTTTGTGTTGTTGATGATGTTGTTGTTCCAGCTTCGTGTTGTTGATTATGTTCTTGTTCCAGCTTCATGATGATGATGTTACTCCATCTCCATGATGTAAACGATGATGATATTGATGATGAGAAAAAATTCTGATGATTTATAGATGTGTCAGCCAGTGTTCCATATGTTTATGATGATGTTTCCCTCTCCTTGTCTTGATGATGTTGTGTTGAGTCATATTAGTAGAATACCCTTCTCATTAAGGGGGAGTGTTAAAATATTGTAACTTCGAAGAATATTCTAATTATATTTGAGTTATTATTGTATAGATAAAATCCCCTTTTACTGATTGATCAAGTCAGTTCTTGTATAAGATCAAATCCTCTTTTGTGTATTGGTCAAACTGTATTTCTATGGTGGTATTTGTAAAGTCGATCCCTGGTAATTATAAAGTGGTTTTAACCACTTCTAGGAGAAGTCAGCTCCACCAAGTGGAGATACACAACCCTAGCGCCACCTCAACTTGTATTTATATGTGAGGATGGTGTCTCATTTGCACACACTCGCTCACTCATCTAGTGCCCATATCTTGAAGGAAATTGTAGTTGCAGGAAGAAATCTGACGAAGGAGAAGAGAGGCGCATGCTTGGTCTTGGTCTATGTTTGGTGTTTTGGTCTTAGTCTTATTGGCAATCTATTATTAAAGAATTTTTGTTGGGTTTTCTTCCCCATGAGGGTTTCCCAGGATAAAATGTTGTGTACCTTGTGATTGTGTTTCTTTCAATGATCATCTTTATACTGTTGTTTTGGAAATGCATTGAATGCTCATGAAATTTGGAAATAACCTAATAACAACAATAAAAAACTGAACAAAATCTATAACATCCTTCCATACTACTATCAATAAAGTAAGCATTAAACAAAGAGTAGAGAGATCATTATAATAATTATAGAAATTATAAAATTGAATATTTATATTATGATTAATGTTTGTTTTCAACTATTAATAGACCAATTATTAATATTTATATATGCTTCAATACATCATTTATATGGAACGATAAATTAATAAACTCTCTCATAGTACAGATTATGAGAGCCATTTAAAAATCATAGAGTTCTAACCCAAGCAATTCACTAATTTTAAGGGACTGCGTATGCTAAGGTTCAATAGTATTAAGAATTCTCTCAATTAATTATTTAATTGTTTGATATTGTTATTTGATAACCCTTCCATTGTAATGCTTATTTATTAATAATCTAAAATTAATATTTCAATATTTCACTAATATTAATATTAGTAAGTGTATATAATTCTAGAAATAAAAAGATTTAAAATAAGCCTGTATTGACTACCTTCGTGAGTGTATAATCATTATAAATCATTTTGTATGGTAATACAGAGGAGAGACAGAACCTAATTAATTTATACAAAGTCAATATTGAAAATAAATGAACACATTTAAAAAAAAACAGTAATTGAATCCATCAATTGTAACATATTAACTAATTCCACTTCGTTAGCGAAATTAGAAGATATACATATTCATCAATGGCATAATTTTTACATCGACTGCTAAGATAATTTTTACCAAAGATAATAATTTTATCAGCAATTAACTACAATAACAATCAACAATATTATTTGTGTACATAATACAATTGCGTTTAGAATACAGTTGAATGTAACATAACATATATTC